>VMDO01005220.1:0-104812 GCA_007922755.1 Pedetes capensis
CCCGCTGCTGGCCACTGTGTAGCTCCTCTGAAGCCCAATCCCTAATTTCAGTGTACGCCTAGTTTCTTTCTTTATCTCTCAAACTAAATTATCTGTTTCTATTTATTCAATTTGTGTTTTAAACCCCTAATCGAGGCTTCTTATTGCTCCGGGACAGAAGGTGTGTGTTGTCTGTCCGCCATCTTGACTCCTCCCCCTCTTGATTTTATATTCTTGACAAACTTTCTATGAGAAAAATTTAGCTCTAGTATTCATCAGATTTTTTTAATTATATGTGATGGACTTATCAACTTATCTGTTTTTCTTTTTAATTCTAATGCCTTCACATATTTTTCTTGCTTTATTCTACTTGCTAGTGACAAAAATGTTAACTGGAAAACATTTACAATTATGATAGTAGGGCATCTTATATTGTTCTTTTCTCAAAGAGAATATTTTCAATATATCATTATTAATCTAGTTGTTTTATATTTTTGGAAGCTTAAAACATTATTTATTTACTTATTTTGTGGTGGTGAGCCTGGAACCCAGGGTAGGCAAGTACTCTACCACCAATCTATATCGCTAGCCCCATTTTACATTTTTATCATGATAAATTATTAAATTCCAATCACAGAAGAATAGATGGCTTTGACTCTATGTAAATAGGTGTAACTTATTTAATAAATTTGATTAAAGAATATGGAAATATTTCTAGGTTATAACTATATTTTGAAAATCATCTTTATCATAGTTCTCTGACAAATGGTACCCTATGATGAAAATGTTCCAGACTCTGCTGTTTATAGTGTGAGTATTGAGCCCTTGAAAAGTAGCTGGTGCAACCAAGGAAACATATTCTCATTTCAATTTGAATAGTCACATTTGGCGATTGGTTTCCTAAATAAACAGAGGCCATATCTCCTACAAATGTACAGCTGGTGTCAATGATAAAGAGAATAAACAGATTTTTTTAAAAATCAGGACATGTTTTTAAAATTGCTCCATGTTTCTTACACATATACCAAAATTTTTATTTTTGCAAAAGCAATGAATATAATTATCCTCAATAAAAAGAGACACTTATCCTTATGGCACACGGAAGTCCCCAAAATGATTTTCCTTACAGATGGTATGTTAGTGGCCATGCCTATACTCAATGTGTTGAATATTTCTCATCTGCCACATCAGAAAAATCCATCCCCTTTCCAGATGAAAACAAAGGAATTTGATAAGGTCTTCTGCTAGAGTATTAATAGTT
Organism: Pedetes capensis; assembly: GCA_007922755.1. Classification (NCBI taxonomy): domain Eukaryota; kingdom Metazoa; phylum Chordata; class Mammalia; order Rodentia; family Pedetidae; genus Pedetes; species Pedetes capensis. The sequence continues at coordinate 1,241 of VMDO01005220.1, forward strand.
ACTGTGCTTTAACATAATATCTCTCTGGATTTATTCGCATTTTTTGGAACTCCCAGCACAGCAACAACAAAATAATAATAATTATTATTATTCAAATGGTCTTCAAAAAGTTCAGTCATTCAAAATGTTGTAAGCAGACCGTGGACATAGCTCACTGTTAGAGTGCTTGGCTAGCATATACAAGGCCCGAGGTTTGATCCCCAGCATGTGAGATGCAGGGAGGAGAAATAATATTTGTCTAACTGATGTCATCCTGGAAAAATCATGTCTTAAATCCAATGAGGCTTTGTTCTCTCTGATTACTGTTGAAAAAGAGAAATGTAGTGGAACAAGAACCCGCTCTCCGTCTGAGCACAGAGGAAGCAACAGCTGTCTCCTCTTGACCATTGAGACCACCAACATGGGTGTTTGTCTCTGGAAGGCAAAAGCGCCTGAGGCTTTTCCTTTCTCCCGTCTCCGCTGGCATCCCGAGGGCCTCAGGAGTCTGCACCCCTCACGCGAGGGTCGAGAGTGAATTGTGTTTAGTATCTGTGTGCGCGGAGGGGCTCCGCCCATCTGAACCTCCAGGCCGGACCAGGAGGCACCTGCTCCACATAAAACCAAGCCTGAGTATTGGTGACAGAAGTTTCACTCACTTCAGATTCTCCAGTGTGGTTTCTACACTGTGTTGATTCCCCACGATCTTCTCATTTTGTTGTTGTTGTTGTTAGGTGCCGTCGAGTCGAGTCCGATTCATAGCTACCCTATGTACAGCAGATCGAAACACTTCCCGATTCTGTGCCAGGCAAATGATCTTATTTATGTTTAAGCCCATTGTTGCAGACACTGTGTCAATCCATCTGCTGGAGGGTTTTCCTCTTTTGCGTTGACCTGCCACTCTCCCAAACATGATGTCCTTCTCCAGGTATTGTTCTCTACTGGCTACATGTCTGAAATATGTAAGACGCAGTTTGGCCATTTTTGCTTCCAAAGAGCACTCTGCTTGTACTTCTTCTAGGACAGATTTGTTGGTTCTTTTGGCAGTCCATGGTATATTCAATAGACGTCTCCAGCAACACAATTCAAAAGCATCAATTCTTTTTCTGTCTCTCTTGTTCAATGTCCAGCTTTCACAACCATATGATGCCACTGAAAATACCATGGCATGAGTCAGACTCACCTTCGTCTTCAATGTGACCTCTTTGCTTTTCAATACTCTAAAGAGATCTTTTGCCACAGCTTTTCCTAGAGCAATGCGTCTTTTGATTTCTTGACTGCTGCTTCCACGGGTGTTGATTATAGAGCCAAGCAAAGCAAAACCTTGGACAACCTCAATCTTTTCTCCATTTATTGTGAAGTTGTGTGCTGACCCACTCGTAAGGATTTTTGTTTTGTTGATGTTTAGTTGTAACCCATATTGAAGGCTATGATCTTTGATCTTGATCAGTAAATGTTTTAAATCCTCTTCACTTTCGGCAAGCAGAGTTGTGTTATCTGCATAATGCAGGTTGTTATGAGTCTTCCTCCAATCTTGATACCACGTTCTTCCTCATAAAGTCCAGCTTCTCGGATTATTTCCTCAGCATATAAATTGAAGAGATAGGGTGAAAGTATACAGCCCTGATGCACACCTTTCTCAACTTTAAACCACTCAGTGTTTCCTTGTTCTATTAGAACAACTGCCTCCTGGTTCATGTACAGATTTCTCATGAGCACAATTAGGTGTTCTGGTATTCCAATTTTCCAAAGTGTTATCCATAATTTGTTATGATCCACACAATCAAATGCTTTTGCATAGTCAATAAAACATAGATAGACATCTTTTTGATATTCTCTGCTTTCAGCTAATATCCACCTGACATCAGCAATGATGACCCTAGTTCCCCGCCCTCTTCTGAATCCCACATGATTTTCTGGTACTTCCCTGTCTATATACTGCTGCAGTCACTTCTGAATGATCTTTAGTAGAATTTTTCTGGTGTGTGATGTTAATGATATTGTACAATAGTTTGCACATTCAGTTGGATCCCCTTTTTTGGGAATAGGCACAAATATGGATCTCTTCCAGTCATTTGGCCAAGTAGCTGTTTTCCAAATCTGTTGTCATAAACATGTTAACACCTCCAGTGCTGCCTCTGTTTGTTGAAACATCTCTATTGGTATCCCATCAATTCCTGGAGCCTTGTGTTTTGCCAGTTCTTTCAAGGCAGCTTCCACTTCGTCCTTCAACACCATTGGTTCCTCTTCGTATGCAACCTCTTGGAATGGTTGGTCATCTACCAATTCTTTCTTGTATAATGACTCTGTGTATTCTTCCCATCTTCTTTTGAGGTTTCCTGCATCATTTAATATTTTCCCTGTAGAATCTTTCACTACTGCCACTCGAGGCTTGAATTTTTTCTTCACTTCCTTAAACTTGAGAAACACAGAGATTTAGCTCAGCTGGTAGAGTGCTGCTCTGCAGTCTCTGAGGTCCCGAGTTCGATTCCCAGCACCACAAAAACGGGAGAAGGACGTGGCAACCCACTCCCAAGGCAATCCTGAAACAATCAGCCATTGAAAACCCTATGAGGGTCGCTATGAGCTGGACACGACTCGACAGTACCTTCTCATTTTAGTCTTCTACTTAATAAAATCAATTTAATGGATCATACCTTATTCTTGCTAAAAGCTTTTTTTAGTAAAACCTAGTTTTTTCTTTTACTTTTCTCTGCAATTTGAAAAAATGGAAAGGGCGATGTAAACTATCCTTCAAACCAACCGTGAGAACACTCTAAAGCAATGTTTTGGTTCCTTGGCATTTGACATTTTTGCCAAAACATATACAAACCACTCAATCCAGTCAAGCTTTCATTGAAAGGCCTTGTGCTGTAGGGGACATAACCATTTGATTTGATGTTTCCATCTCCTTTTCATTTTCCTCACCATGTCCATCCACCTATAGTATATTAAACTTATATTTGCAGTGAGAATGGATTTACAGGGATAACACATACAGCCAGACTTCAGAAAATAAGTAACATGAATCTAGAAGCTATTTCTATTAAGGTAGTTATTCATTTTCATAAGTTAATTGAGAAAAAAAAGTGAGAAGTCATGGTATCGTATAGATTTTAACTCATATTCACCACAATGTTCCTACATTTAGAGTGGTAACTATTTTACTAAAAAATTGAGGAAGGCATATAGTATTTTATAATGTCCATGAAACAGTTTGTGTCTTGAATTCCAGGTGTCTTTCATGACTAGGGGGGTGATTCTTAGAAAGTAATGCTTTTATTCCTTTCATATATTAGGCAAAAATTATGTTGAGCAAAGAGACTGTCAGGAATGCATAAAGCTGGTTTGACTTTTTAAAAGCAATTTGGAAAGGAAAATGGGTGCCTGCTGATACCAAAGCTACAGCTAGTCCTCAATCCCTTTCTTCCCACTTTATTTACCTATGCCAGAATCAGATGTGCCCAGACATCCTAATGGAAGACAAATATAATGCTGGTTCTGTTCCTGGGTATGGAATATCATAGTGAAGCTGTAGGTGACACAGCCATCATGAATCTGGTTATACTTTGATAAGTAAGAAATCAAACTGGATGACAAAAAATAATCAAATATATGTTCTCTAACCATAATTAAAATCTTGGCAATGCGTTCACAAATTTTAGTATGGTATTAGAGAAGAATGAAGGGCAGAGGGATTGGTCTCTAGTAGCTCTACTTGGATTCACTTTTGGGGGGATAGGGTAGAGATGCTGCTCAATTTCTTTATCCTTTTGAATAAGTAGAAGATAAGAAAAGTCTTATATGAGTGAATGTGACTACTGATATTCCTCTACTTAACAAAGGTTTGGTTTATTATGTTATTTTGCTTTATGATGGCATGAAGATATACCCATTTAATCATTTTTTTCACTCTCAGGACAGTAGCAGATATTAAACACTTTAAAATAGGCTTTGTGTTAAATAATTTTGCTCAACTTTAGGCTAACATAAGTATTCTGAGCACATTTAAGGCAGACTAGGCTAAGGTATGATTTTTTTTGTTGTTATGTATATTCAAACACATTGTTATTAATATTTTTAACTTATGTTTATTGGAACATAACTACACTGTAAGTTGAAGGGTCTCTGTAGATGAAAAATTACCTCGAATGTAATTGGAGGAAAATACCTCCTAAACATAATTTATCATTGCTGCACATATGATGGCACTGCTTACTATGAAGTAACCCTAGTACACATGTGACAGATTCTGTTGTAAGAGCTAGTGTCTATCTGGCCATAAATAACAGACTAGGTGATAAAAGAAGTCTTACTATATCAACAAAACTATAACCATATTTAATATTCATTGAGCTCTTTGTAAGTAACGAGCATTGTAGGTGTTTCCCCTGTTGAATTTAATCACCCTTCAATAATGTGGTAAGGTAGGCACTGTTACTATCCTATTGGTACCAATGAGAAAACTGAGACCAAGATGTCCATGGAACAGAAAATCCCTACATAGTAAGTCAAGATGATGTGATCAAAAGTTGGCTAATTCAACAGGCAATTCCAAGGTAATTGATTATTTCACCGCAATGTTTTTGTACTACTTCAGGTAACAAGATGGCTGCTAAATCTCTAAGAATGAGGTCATCATCAAAAAACAAAAAACAAAAAAGGCCACAAAATAAGTTGACGGTGTCCATATGATAGTGCTCCTCTCTTCTCCCTAAGTTTTGATGCAAGTAGAAACTTTTTCCTAGAATTTGGGAAGCATTTCTCCCTTTCACCTTATTTAAGGAAACTGATAACATGATAGTCTCTGAAGCTCATTGGCAAAAGAGAATGGGATGATTTAATTGATCTACATCAACTACAATATATCCCCTGGGAATGGATACTTTATTGATTCCTGGCAATATCGAGGCTATTTTAAAAAGAAAGGAGATAGAACATTAATAAAGAAAGATAGAAAATCAAATTCAGTACAAAAATTAGCCTTGTTAAAGGGATTCCTCTCTTCTGACCTTTATAACTTTAAAAGCCTTTATGAGAAGCTTGGGAAATTTCTTTAAAAATGGTTAAAATGCAATATTATTTGGTAGATTTAATCATAACTTTTAAAAATGAATTAGATAAGAAATATGTAAATATATGATATATAGATATGTCAGTATTTTCAAAAGATAATATAATTTGTTTGTAAGCACTCCAAAAATGTATAAAATAGACCATCTATTACATAAAAGTGCTCAGCAATTTTTAAAATAAAAATAATGTAAATGCTATAATTAAACACAAAGTATAAACCAAGAAAGTATTGAACTAAATCATTTACAAATAACAACAACCACCACCACATAAACTAAAGAAAGTATAATAAACTAAGCTTAAAATTAGATTAAAATACATTACAGGAAAAATAGTAGAATTAATGATTAAACCCAAAGCTAATTGTTTGAAACTAGAAATCTCTCATTTTAAGCTTAAAAACCTGATATAATCAGAGTGTGTTTTTATCAATTAACGTATCCATGTAGAACACACATCAGACAACTCTGGGCAGGTTTCTTTGAGAAGAAGTAAGTATATTTTATTTTATTATTTTTTATTGGACATTTTTAATGTACACCTTAATGTGATTCATTCTGACATGCTATTCATTGTGACATTTCCATATATGTGTTTTGATGTACATTATTCGTATAGGTTCCCCCTTACCCTGTGTGCTTCCCACCCCAACCTCCCTATCTAAGTCTTCTCTATCATTTACTTGGTAATATTTTTCTATATGTCCTTGGGTTCCAGTTCTGTTTAAGATAGAAACTTTTCCTGTAGTGAACTTTGTTTTTATCTTGTCAGAACAATTGCATGCATTTTCTAGACCACTTATATTGACACCATTCTTAGCTTTTGTTTTGTTTTGTTTTGTTTTATTTTGATCCGACCTTTGAATAGGATTTTTTGTTCTTATAATTTTGATTCAACTCCCACATATCAGTGAGAATATGTAGTGTTTCTCTTTCTGAGCTTGGGTTCATTCACTTAAAATAATTTTCTCTAATTCCATCCATTTTGCTGCTAATGACCTTATTTCATTTTTCTTGATTGCAGAGTAGTATTCCATTGTGTATATATACCATAGTTTTTTATCCATCCTTCTGTTGAAGGGCACTTTGGTTGATTTCATACCCTTGCTATTGTGAAAAGTGCTGCATTGAACATGGAGATGCAGGTATGAGGAGTTTTTTTCTTGAGTTCTTTATAAATTCTAGTAATTAGACCTTTATCTGATGTATAAAATGCAAAGATTTTTTTCCGATTCCGTGGGGGTTTCCTTGACTCTGTTAATTGTATTTTGATTGCTTTCTTTTGATGATTTGAGCTCAGAAGTGCTGAGGGCAGTATTATAGAACTGGCCATGAATTTGGGTTGCTAGATTTATTAAAGAATCATTGTGAAAGAAGTTCTGAATAAAGGAGAAATCATTGTGGGAGCCAAAGATATTCTGCAGTTGTAATTCTATAACTGAAGTAGCTATGGTACAGTCTTCAGTCTTCTGTAACTGGCAAGAAGAGATGTTCATTCACAAAAGCAGCCTCACTGGGACATACCACACTGTTGTGATTTCTAGACAGTAAGCACCATCTCAGAAATGATAGTTTGTTGTTAGACAAGGACCTGACCTCACTGTCCCTTCTGTTGAGTGCTGAGTTCATTCCTGTTGAATGATGGCTCATTTAGCATGCATGCCACTAGAGGAGCATTAAGACACTAGAGAATGCATGCAGAAGAAAGGCCATACATGACTAAATTCAAAATATGTAACCAGGCATGGTGGTATACTCTTGTAATACCAGCAACTTGGGAGGCAGAGGTATGAGGATTGAGAGTTTCAGGCCAGAGGTAGCCAGTGAAATTTAGTAAAACCCTGTGGGCTGGGAGTGTAGGTCAGTGGTAGAGTGCTAATGTCATGCTCTGAATTACTAGACCCAGGCAAGAAGAGATTTCACTTTGGCCTACATTGGAGAGTCAGGTGACCATCTCCATAAATTTAGAGATGGATTGCTTTATCTAGACATTGGCATTCATCATCATGTTAGTTTCCTTGAGTTGCCATAATAAAGCCCCATAGAGTGGGTAGACTAAACAACACAAATTTATTTTCCCAGTGTTCTGGAGGCCAAAGTCCAAGATCAAAACTCCAGCAAATGAGGGTCCTGGTGCAGCCTACCCCTTTCATGTGCAGATGCCCCCTTCTGCCATGTTCTCACAGGGCCATTCTTCTGTGTATGAATCAAGAGAAAATAGTCCTTGGTGTTTATTCCTCTTATTAAAAGGACACCAATCCTGTCAGATTAGGGCCACATACTTGTGACCTCATTTAACCTTAATTATTTCTTGAAAGGGCTTATCTCTATGTATAGTCACACTGGGCTCTTAGAGCTTCAACACAGGAATTTTCGGGGACACCATTCAGTCCTTATATTCTGCCCTCTGGCCTCCCATTCCTGATATCCTTTTAGTAGTAGTTGGAGCGGGGCCACAGCTGCAGGTGGTAAAAGAATTTACCAGAGCTTGAGCGTTTAGAAGAGCTGAAAAGTTTATTAGAGTCCTGAAAGGAAGCAGGACACAGCAACAAGTTAAAGTCATTGTCATGCACCCAGGACTGGGTAGTTGGTGTTTATAAGGGGTTTCAGGTCAGTCTGCACCTGGATTGACTTTGGCCAGGAATGATTTATTTTGGGACAGTTTGCAGTTTTGATACACATAACCTTGTCCTAAAAATTCCCTTTCTCAGTCATTATGGCCACATTCACATTGTGGCCTTGAGTTTTGAAATGAAGAATAGTTAGAGAGTGCTCCTCTCTGTCATGTCACACAGCCCCCTGTAGCACTCCTCAAAAGTGACTTTCCCTCCACAGTTTTCATATGCAAAGTATATTCACTCACTCCCAATGGTTCCAAAGTTTTTTGTTTGTTTGTTTTGTTTTTGAAGTACTGAGTAGCTGAACTCAGGCCCCGAACATACTTTGCAAGAGCTCTACCACAATGCTACACCTCCAGCTCATCTTTTATTTTTTACCCTAAGTCAGGGTCTCACTAAGTTACACAGACTGCCTCTGGCCTTGAACCCACAATCCTCCTTCCTCCACCTTCTGAGTCACTTGGATAACAGGTGTGTGCAACCCCGCACCTGCCTTAGTTCCAAAGTTTTAACTCATACGGTATCAAATATAAAGTCTGAAGTTCAAAGTCTTTTATAAATAGTTTCTAAATCAGATGAGCTGGGGCCTATTTGACAGCACCTAACAACAACAAAAACAAGGAATCAGATAGGGCTGAAAATTGAAGTAAGATTCACCCTGAGGCAAAATTCCTCTCTAGCTGTCAGCCAGTGAAACCATTTTAATTTCTTTAAGATATGGCACTGTAGGTAGCATCTGTGTAACACTAACAATGAAGTCAGAAAATAACATTTTTATAAAGAATAAAGATGCAATAATGGTTTTAAAATGTGTCTTCACAAGGTCATAATATAGGTGCTATGCCATCAGCTGCACATGAATGTAAAATGGAAAAAGAGAAATAATCATGCAGAAAACAAGTAAGAGTGTAAGAGATGGAGGACATGCCCATCTGGGGCTCTAAATATTTGAAGATTTTTTTCTGATTTTCCATGTAAACTGTCAGCTTCATGTCACGTGTAATTGATTAGAAGGAGAGCATCTAAAAGTCTGAGAGCTTCTGGAAGATTCAGAGGATTGTCACAGACCTTCAGTCTGGGGTCTCTGCTATAGACTGCCATAGCTATTGTCCAAAGAGATTTGTGTCTCTTTAATTGGTCTCCATGAATGGAAGCATCAATTCTTTGGAGTTTGACTGCTGTGTCAATTGTTAAAAGTATCTTATAATGTCATTTCTATAAGGGATCAAAGAGTATAATTCTCTGAAGATGTTTCCGGGAAATCAAGTCTACAAGTTTTAGGTCTTACAAAGTTTTCTTGGGAGGATGCTGAGGAAAAAAAATTATATGTATATATATACACTCATACTGCTGATGGTGCACTGAGGGTATTGCAGAATCCCTTGCCTTTTTGGATCATGCCTGAGAGATGGCAGAGTATAAGACTGGAGTGAAATTCCTACTTGAATGATGAGCCTGTTACTAACCCAGAAAAGAAAAGCAATGAGTCCCAAGGAACTGACATCAGTCTCTTAAATTCAAAGGAAGGAACTTTGGTCAGAAAAACCCATGTTCTCTGAAAGTGTGGCTAACTAATGAATATCCCCTTTGTTCTTTCTACCTTGCCTGAGGATCAGAGACTTTATGAGTATTGGACATTTTGCGTAAGTGCCAATGCATTGCAGAACTATTTAATGTCTTTTCAAGTAAAATAAATCATCAGCAGAGAGGCGGTATGGCATCCCTAAACACAAAACACCCAATTGAGTATCTACTGTACTTCAGCAAGAACCATAGTTCATTAACAGGGAAATGCTTTGATCTAAACAACCAGAACAGAACAAAAATCTTCCAGTAGGGGTAATTATGCAGTGCTTTTGATATGCTCAAATGGGGCCTGATGGTTTGACTCTTAACACACGTACCATGTTAAATTTTGATCAAGATGAAGTTATTAGCAAGTGAAGTATAGTTTAGAGACTTTGTGCTAATTTTGTCAAAATTACCCAGTAAAAAGCCGGGCGTGGTGGCGCACACCTATTATCCCAGCGGCTGGGGAGGCAGAGGCAGGAGGATCGCAAATTCGAGACCAGAGGCAGTCTGCATAACTTAGTGAGACCCTGTCTCAAAAAGTAAAAAAAATGGGCTGGGGGTGCAGCTCAGTGGTCCAGCACTTGCAGAGCATGCAGGCGCGAGGCCCTGGGTTCAACCCCCAGTTCCACAAAAAAAAAAAAAAAAAAAAAAAAAAAAAAAATTACCCAGTAATGTGGATGGAGAACAATGACAAATTTATCTTTAGGGTAGGTGGCATTAAGCATTTAGCAAGGTTCCACCTGAGATCTTCAAGTACTACTAGGTGGCAATCAAAGGAATATTAGAGATTATCTTTGTAACTTATATTCAGATCTTTTCTGAGAATTTAATTTATTTCAAGGTCAAGTTTGGATTCCATCAAGCATCTATGAAGCCTCAAAGAATCTAGTATTTGGAAGATATCGCAGCTCAAATGCCTTTGTAAGGCCCGTCTGCTGGTCATAACGAATAAGTGGGAAGATGCTCTTCTTTTCTGTCACCCTTGTTTCCAGGGAGCTTTAACGTTTAAAATAGCATTAAAGCTTAAGTAGATGCCAATTTTAATTTTATTTTTACCTTTCTGGAAGCATTTCATCATTGTGGCTTTGTTTATATTTTGTACCATACTCATTTACTACACATTTTATTGATATTGCCTGGAATATTTTTTACTTCTTCTTTTTTTTCAAATTTTACTGTCATTTACTTTGATATATCATCCTGTGTATTGTGCAGCTTGATCTTCTTTTAAAAAAGACACACAATTTGTATCTGTTTTAAAAATGTTTTGATTACTGACAGATTTAAATTTTGCCACAATTTTCTGTACTTTTCTATTGCTTACCTCCTCCTACTTTGTCTTTTTACATTATTTTTTTCTTTTTATTTTGTATGGTAATTTTCCTTCTTTGTAAGCTTTTGCATTTTCCACCGACATGACCACTCAACTTTCATCAATATCTTTTAATTTTTATAAATGTTCTTCCACTTTAATTCCCAAGTATGCCAAAAATGTCTTTATCTTATCCTCAAAATCGACATATAATTTGGTTTAGCACAGGATTCTAGACTCAATACTTTTTTTCTAATATTGGCTATCTTGTAACAACTAGTGATTCCAATGAAAAGTCTATTATCAATATGACTCTCATTCCTTTGTAGTACATCACTATGTTACCTTTCTCCCTGGAAGACATCATTGCTTTCTCATTTACCTTGGAGCCTGAAATTTTACCAACATATATCTAGATGTGAATATTATTCACATGTATCTCAAATGCATTTTATTTGATAATCTGCAGCAGCATTTAAATCTCAAGACTCAATTTATTCTAGAGCTTTGGAAATTTTTAAAAATTATTTTCTTTCTTCCACTCACTTGTTCTCCTTTTTTTTTTTTCTGGTTTCCTGACAGATGTTGAAACAATTTAAAATGTTCACACTATTTTTTATTTAGTTCTATTTGATAATCTACACTGCATTATAATTCTTTAATTTGATCTTCTGTTTTTTCAGTTCTCCTTTTAACTATGCCCATTTGTTGATTCAGAGAAACTTTTGCATTTTTTAATCTCAAAAGCACTGGGACTCTTTTGTTGCTGCAATCTTCTTTTACATCCCTATGAAAATGGTAGGTTTAGTTCAGTTGGTAGAGTGCTGCTCTGTTCTTTCTGAAGTGCTTGTTTAGATCACCAGTGCTGCATAAATGGGAGAAGGACCTGGCAGCCCACTCTGAAACAATCCCAAAACAATCAGCTATTGAAAACCTTATAAATAGCAGAGAAGTACTGACATAGTGCTGGGCATGGCATTGTGTGAGGGAGGGTTTCATTCTGTTGTACATAGGGTTGCTATGATTTGGACCTGATGTGGTGGCATCTAATAACAATGAAAATGGTAATACTCTAGAGTTTTCTTTTCCCTCTATTAACTTTTACTTTCGTACAGGTTAGCCCTTTGCTGAACATTGTGTATGTCCGAAAATTTGGGAGTGGCAAACCCAAATATGCACACAGATGTTCTTTATATGTGCCAAGGCTGATATTCAGTGATTGTGAGAGAAAGACCAAATGGAAATTAACAGAAATTATCCCATTTCCTTGTGTTTTGGGGTGACTTACTCCTTGCTTTTTCCAAGTTTTGATAGCTATATAAGAATCTTTTCTGCAGACCTTATAAAAAGTTGTAAAAATCATGGTGGCAACTTGGCATGGTCTTGTGGTTTTGACATGAGCCTCTTCTTTCTCAGAATGAAGTGGTCTCTACCTCCTCTGCCATTAAGTCCCTCCTTTCCATGGCTCTGGAGCTTCTTGTTCTATTCCAAGTGCTCTTTCTCCTGCATATCTGAGGTTGTCCCTTTGACCAGCATCCTTAAATTCTTCAAAGAAAAAAAAGGAAACAAACTTGTCCACTGTATTTCACATCCCCTTAACTCCTGCTTTGTGTCTACCATATTATTACCTGGAAAGTGTGAGGCCTTTTCCAAGTCTGAAACTGAAGACTGATGAGCTACCAGTGAGGCTTGATCCTAATGTTTAACTGAAGCTTTTCGTTTTCTAAAATTGCAGACACTTTTTATCTTTCCACTCTGAAAAGGACCCCTTTAAAATTCAAATATTTATCTTCTCCGCCTGTGGTTCACAAACTTTTCCTCTTAAAAAGAACACATTAGCTGTCACCAGTGGTGTCCTCAGCTCCCAGTCCATCAGGAGGATGAGACTCAGGGATGAGGGAACTTAAGCCTGGAGGTACAATTCCATTTAACATGGGGTTTGCTACTTTGTTCTTTCTAAAACATCATAAAATCATGAGCAAATGCTTAGTTATTTTCTGTTACATAACTTCTCTTGTCTTAGGCCAAGTGACTGATTCTCATGAGGACAATCAGTTCTGCCATCTGGGCTCTTTAGTCTGCTGTAGTGAATATACGTCATAAAAGTGAACTTAGACATATTCTGATAGAACCAACCAGATAACATCCTAAGTTTCTCTATGCTACCTCATAATATTATCTATAGGTGTTGAGACTTTGCCTCTAAAGTATCCAATGAATATATCCTATTCTTGTTTGCAAGTCCAATCAATCTTTACTGGAAACTTCACGTATATAACCATCAGCAAGGATTTGTCCTATCATGTGCTGTTCTGTTAACTGTATTTCAGAAAGAACATTATTTCCACAGTTTGATAAATCATGTTTGTGTGTTTGATTATTTGTTTTCTGATCCATGGTTTAGAATCAGAGGGACCTATTACATAGTATTAACTGATACTATCCTGGTATATCAGAGTAACAAGAGTCCCAACATTGTTCAAATTCTCAATAAATGCATGTCTCTCCTGTAGGTGTTCAGAGAAATCTAAATTTTAACAGAAACCTAGATGATGCCTTAAAACCTGCCTACCAGAGCTAGCATCCATTCTTTTTCTTGAGGCAGTCAGATGGTAAAGAAAATGATAATTTAGGACATAATCAGAGGGAAATGAGGATTAGAAAAGGGAATCTAAGCAATGAAAAGGAAGCAGTATTTAGTAGTAAAAGCAGAGAAAGTAAGAGAAATTGTGGGATCAAGACAGCATTAAAAGAAAAAATATTGGCAAAATACTAAATTCCAAGTCTAAATCTAAATAATATTTTGATTTTCAGATTTTTTATAATTAGTCATAGCTGTAATAGCCTCTGAGCATAGCTACTTTGGAGTCAGAATTATATTTGGAATCTTCTTAGACCATTTTAAAAAGAGACACATTGAACAATAAGAGTCTGTGTACTTGTTACTTCTAAGATGAACATTTTTGCTTAAATTGAAAATTTTCAAAGTGATCAGTGTAATTTCAAAGTACTGTTGATGTAATTGTTACATCTTATAAGCTATATGAAGAATTTCTGTAATATTAAGAGTACAGGCAGATATCTAGCCTGGTAGAGAAATGACTTGGACCCAAAACAAACAAACAAAAAACAAAAACTCCTGAACGATTATAATTCACTGTTCATTGTGTTTCTTCTCTGCTTTGTTTTCTCTGATCCTTGAGTAGAGATTTTTCTGTCTGTGGCCTGAGTCTGTGGAGATTTCCCTTCCAAATTTGTCATTGACATGTAGTAGTTAACAGAACTCATGTAAGTTTTTTGGATGGTGACCTAGAGCAAAGTTTACCTCCCAAAGGATGCTCCCCTGACAAGACTTAAAATTTGATAGTCCTCAGGCATTCTAATCACAGATTCATTAGGACTCTGTTGATCATTATACTCTTTTACTTTCTTACATAAAGGAAGTTTGAGACAAAACAGGAAACGATAAATATAAGCTTAGATGAAGATCATGATGCCACCAAAAATTTGTATGCATACAAATCGGATGAAAATACACACCCTGATGCATAAACTCTAATGTTCTGTGACAAAATGAAGCTCATAGAGTGAGAACTTTAATGAATTTAGGGCTCAAACTAAGCTTGGTTCAAGCAGGAGAGATAAAATGGTCTCAAGAGCTATTTTTTGAAGTTGTCTGGTTACATGGTCCTCGCCCAAGTCATTAAGGTTTTCAGCTCTCAATGCTTCCTGCAAATTGCAAAAATCTTCCTTGAGTAAAGTATCCTATTATGTTGGAAACACACTGAGGTTTATTAACATCCTATAGCTATGGAAAACACCATACAGGCAAATCTGGAAAGGTATCATGTTGGGGAAAGTGAATATATGATTTTTCTTGCTTATACATTTCTTCAAGTAAATAACACAAGAAAGTCAGTCGTCAGGAGGTTTCTATTTTTTTTTTTCTTTTTGTGAGTACTTATTTTCTTTTTTTTTTCTCTATTATTATTGTTACTTTTTGCAGTACTAGGGGATTGACCCCAGGGGCTTGATCATGTTAGATAAGTGCTCTATCCACTGGGCTGTAACCTCACCCTCTTTTTTTTATTTTGAGACATGTTCTCACCAAGTTGTGCAGGTTGCCTCTGGCTTCCATCTTGAGATTCCCCTGTCTCATCTTCTCCAGTAGCTGGGATTATAGAAATGCACCATGTGCCTGGCTCATTTTAATTGGCATATATTAATTATAAAAATCTCATCAGTGTATAATTAATTATAATTAATATAATCCCCTTAATTTTGAGTCTTTTTTTAGTCTGACTTATTTCATTTAAAATGATCAATAATTTCATCCATTTTCTGGCAAATGACATAATTTGATCCTTCTGTATATATACATTGTGTGGGGCTGGGATTTGGCTCCGCTGGTAGAGCACTGCTCTGCCTTCTCTGAGGTCCTGAGTTCAATTCCCAGCACTCCCAAAATGGGAGAAGGACATGGCAATCCACTCCTGAAACAATCAGCCATGGAAAACCCTATGAGGGTCTCTATAAATTGGACACAACTTGATGGCACCTAACAACAACATATACATTGTATATATATACCACATCTTATTCTTTCATCTGATGATGAGCACATGGGATGATTCTGTAGTGTGGCTATTGGGCTATTGTGAATGGTGATGCAATAAACAAAGGTGTGCAGGCATACTATGTTTTGTGTTGCTATGACAAAGTATTGGACAGAACAACTTAAGAGAGGAGGGATTTATTTTAACTCACGATTTCAAAGCTCAGTTTATGTTGGCAGGGTGGGTGTGGCCAAGGTGGTGACAGGAACAGGTGGCCAAAAACCTTCACATCATGGCAATAGGAAGCAGAGAGCTTATTGCAACAGTGGCCCTGGAAAAGCCTTTAAAGTCCCACTCAAGATAACCTACTTCCACCAGCTAGGTTCCTCTTCCTGGAGTTCCACAGCCTCCCAAAACAGTGTCACCACCTGGAAATCTAGCATTCAAAGATGAGGTTTGGGGCCTGATTATTATTCAAATAATAACAACAGGTATCTCTTAGGTATGCACATAAGTGCTGAGGGAATTTTCCAGTGATGAAAGGCTCTGAGAGAAGAAGGTTCAAGGAAAGCCATGGGCTTTCTATGGTTGTGGTTATATAACTAACGGGCACACTTACTTAGGCTTGCCATTATTAACAAGGGCATTTTTTTCAGTATTCAAAACAAATATACCAAACAAGTATTGTAGGACCCCAAATTAGGGTCTTCTAGGAGAGAGGCCCCAGAGAGACACCGAGTCGTGGATCGATGCAATAAACATGAGGCTTTATTTCTAGCGCTGGGGTCAATCCTCCATAGAGTCTCCCTAGCAAGGGAGGGAAGGGGACCCAGAAGGAGAGGGGCTTGAGGTTTTTATACAGTTTAAGGGGTGGCAGGAAGACACAAGGAAACTAAGTTTCAACCGTCCTTCCTATTCAGAGACCCCCCCCCCACCTAGGTCAGGAAATTGAAACTTGAGCAGACTTAATTACACAGGAACTTTAAATGAGCATTGTAACACTTCAAGTAAACATTTTGAATTGTTAGTGAGCTCCAAGCATTCATAGGGAGGGAGAGGAGGAGGTGGTAGCTGTTCTTCAGTAAGTTACATTAGGAAATAGCTGAATGAAAACAGTTGCAAAAACTTAAAAGGAAGGAAAAAAATGTGTGGAGAGACAGATATGGATGAGGAGAGCAGTAGAAAGATGAAAGGAATGAGGAGACAGAAGGAGAAGGGAGGAGGAGAGAGGGAAGAAATGGAGAAAGAAAAATAACGATTTTCAAATCCCACTAAAAATGGTACAAGAGTCAGTATAAAAACAGAAGTAGTGACTTATTTATAAAAGCAAGAGGAAAATGAGAATTGAGAAATATTGAGACATTAAAAGAAACAGAGAATTCCAAAAAGGCTATAAATAACAACAGCCTTTCTCTCACACTCATTTCTTTAAGGAGTTTGCATGTACTCCATTACTCTGCCTTTTTCTTTAATTGACCAACAATGGGTAAAAATGAAAATTGGCAGAAGGTAAAAAAGTTAAACAAATGTGTCTAAGAACGGAGATGAAACTGGAATGGGGCTCTAGGATTAGGATTCCTACAAAAAAGACTGTAATGGAGCAGGCAGAAATGTGGATTTATGATGTCTACAGGCTAAGTAGCCTGCAGCCTTAGCTCTGTGGTATCTGATCCCCTCAGATCTCAGAAGCTAAGCAGGGCAGAGCCTGGTTAGTACTTGGACAGGAGACCACCTGGGAACACCAGGTGCAGTAGGCTTGGGAGACAGACCCGGCAACCCACTCCCCAAAATCAATCCGCCATTGAAAACCCTATGAACAGCAGAGAAACACTGACAATAGTATTTCGCCTGCTGTACATAGGGTCTCTATGAGTCGGATACTGACTGGAGGGCACCTAACAACAATAATAACAAGAGGATAAGTAAGAAATGAGGAAGTCATCCAAGTAATGCTTCGGCAGAAAGATGGCTTGGCTTCTCTTTTGAGCCTCACTGATATGCAGGGAACACAGAGCAGAAGGAGCCTGTTCCCTCTGCCCTCTTCTCTAATCCCTTCCCTCAGCCTTTAAGGACCTATCGCTTTTCACATGGTATTCTAAATTCTTTTTTTTTTTTAATTGGGAAATTTTAATGTACAACTTAATGGCTATCATTCTGACATGTATCTCATTGTGACATTTCCATACATGCATTTCATTGTACATTGCTCACATAACCTCCCCTCTACCTTCTCATGAATATTTATCTATACGTGCATCCTGATTTTGATTTAAATCTAAACTTTTTTCAATCTCTAAAGAAAGGAATCTGCATCACCTCCCCTCTCCTTGGTTTACTACATAAATGGACTTGTGTGTAGGGGAAGTAATATATTTTTATCTAGCCCTGTCCCCTGGAGGTCCCAAGCGAATGAACTTTGGCTTTCAAAGAAAGGCAGAAAGAATGTGGCCTGAGGAGAAAGACTCTGCCTAGCAAGACTTTCAAAGAAGAGCAGATGGATTAGCCCTGGAGGGAAAGACTGCCCAGGGTAGGGACTTCCCAGGCATTCTCTCAGTATAACTCTTTGTGTCCCACATAAAAGCCCTCAACGTTGCTATACCCCTAGCCTCTCCAAAGTTGGAAGTTTGAGGCAGAAATGTCTTCTTCATTTTCTTTAAGAATGGTCTTGAATTAATCCATTTCTTTACACCAATACTAACAACAACAACAAGTTTTTCAGTAGAGCAGTGAGCAAAAGGAAAGTTACATTCTGGCAACAAAATTATTCTAAGGGACTTGAAAAGGGGAATGTTTTGGTAAGAGAGGTTGGCAGCTGGTGGTGGGATACGAAGGTTTTTTTTGTATTTCTTTTATCATTGAGCATATTATCTTTCTTTTTCTGTAAAATAATTTTATTCACCTTGTAATCAACTGTTTTGAAAACAAAAGTAAACTTAAGGAATCTCCGGGATTGCTGAGCTAGGAGGTAAAAGTGGAAAAGAGACAGAACACTAGGATGGCATTTGTTCCATCTAACACACCAGTCACTTGGTTTGATGTACATATACATATTATCATATCCATGTTTTGAAAGAGCACCATTAAGTAGACACATACTTTTAAGATTTTTTATTGAAGAATACCATTCAGGAAAGCATATAGTCATACTACTCCACAAAATGAATTTAACCCTATAACCAAGATTAAGAAACAAAATATAAACACTATCACAGATTTCACTTGACAACCCTATCCTTGAATTATAATAATGAATACATAATTTTAGTTGATTGCAGAAATGAGAAACATAGATCCAAAGAAATAATCCAAGGTCACATAATACTGGGGAGCATCTGTGGTAATTTTTAATGTCTTTCTATGATCTAGACAATGGGCATCTTCTTTCCAACTTTGCTAAAAAAATGGCTTTTTAAAAAAATATATAAGGAAGCAAGGTCTTACCTGGAGTTGATAGGGGATGATAGGCAGGAAGAAAGTGAATAAAGGGGTCTTCTGGAGCTGTCTGCTACCCAGGCAACTTTTAGGACATGATTATCAATGTGAGCTTCCTCTGAGCCTTAATCAGTGGTCAGTACCACATTGGTAGATAATATCCTGTGCAAATAGCATGATTGCTAGTAGATAATGCCCTCTTACAAATGGCCTTGTCTATGGCCATAGCACCCTTACAAGTGAAAGACCCCCGGAGGGTATCCTTCACGGATGGAGACCCAAGCCCAAGGACCAAAGTCGAGCCACGGGATGCAAACTCAAGAGGCAGCTTTATTGCTCACACAGGTGCCTGCGGTCACTCCAGTCTTCGGATGACTGGGGCGCCCCGGGCAAAGGGCGGTTGTTCTTTTATAGGCAAAAGCGCGGTTACAGAAGCAGAAGCATGGCTATTGGTCGATTCAAAACATATCAGGGGTCGTGGCGGGAATTTCAAAAGGCGCGGGGTTGGGGTTATTGCCAGATCTGATACGGGACTTTCCCTCCCTCTGGTACTTTCTGATATGGGACTTTCTGTCCTGGCCCACTTTCCTGGTATTGGGGCCAGCGGTCCCAGGCAGTTACAGTTTTAGGTGGGGTCTTTCACAAGTGACCAGATCTATACCCAATACCTGCTTTACATATGAAGACAAGTGCTTTTATGTCTGGGCTAAAAGTGATCAAGACCCCTCCTGCCATAAATAGGAAAACTGTTTTACAACCTTAAAAGGCAAGCCTAAACCAAAAGGTGGAAGAGATATGACACACCAGAAGGCAAAATCAGAAGATGGGAGGATAATCGGTCTCCTTCATGAAATAAGGATCTACAAACCCCAAATCCCCACCCCTCAAGACAGTGTCCTCACTGTCCGCAGCTGTACACAGTCCTCTGCAGTTGATGTTTGCAAAAGTCCACAGTCCTCTGCAGCTTCAGGGCTGGACCTGCAAGCTTCCTGACCTCTAACTCAAAAAATGTAAATGTAGCTGTTTGTGGACCTCCCCAGCTGGACTTGCCTGCTCTCTGATTTCTATCTCAGAAAGCGGAATTCTTTCTCTCTCTCTCTCTCTCTCTCTGTGTGTGTGTGTGTCTCTCTCTCTCTCTCTCTCTTTTCTCTCTCTCTCTCTCCCCACACCAGCCTAAGTCCAAGCCTGCTTGTACTGGGACTCAGGGGCCTCTCTCCTTCCCTAACTCTAAATAAACTATCCTTGAAGTTCCTTTCTGGGTCGGTTTTTAAATTCTTTTATCAATGTGACCAAAAATCCTATGGAGCAGCCAGTGACAGTCCTAATTGTGTATCCTTTTGCCCCAAACATATTAAGGTATTTGTGTGGCTCACTCATATTTTACATGCAGGTTTTGGATCAATTACTATCTCCTTAGGGACTACTGTGCATAGAACTGCATAATCTATTGCTCTTGATTTGTATTCTAAAACTAAATACATGTATGTACGTACATACATACATACCTACATGTGACTTTTCTGTCTTTATCTGTTTATCATTTGCTACCTCTCTAAAATGTAAAATCCCCATAAGACAAGCAATTTCTCATCCTTGTTCCTGATCAAGCAATTCATGGACTACTCTCTGGTGCACAGAGAGTTTCTTGATAAATATTGGCTAATTGAATTACTAAGGGAAGAAAAATTTGGTCCTAAGTCAAATCCTAGGTAAGTCAGATGAGATGGCATCCTGAGAAATAGCTTACCAACTTTTGAATCTTCTCTACCCAAAAGAATGGGTCCTGGGAGTCACCCTTACACTCTCAATCTAATACGTTCCTGAGTAGTAAATGGCAAAGATATTTTACTTAAGCTACATCAGAAAGAAAGCAAATACAACAACATTCTTTGTTTATATAAAGAAATGCTAATAGTACCCCCAATGATGATTTTACTTCTCATATATTAATATATAAATAGCAAAAGCAGCCAGGAGTGGTGGTGTATGTGTGTAATCCCAGCAACTCTGGAGGAGGAGATAGGAGCACTGCAAGTTTGAGGTCAGAGGCAGCCTCTATAACTTAGTGAGATCCTATCTCAAAATAAAACATTTTTAAAGGCAGAGCTGGGGTGCAGCTCAGTGTTAGAGCACTTGCAAAGTGTGCACGAGTTCCTGAGATCATCTCCCAAGTACTCAAAACAAACAAACAAACAAACAAATAAAACTCCATAGAAGTATAAAGAATGTCTACAGGGGAATAATAAATGAAGATAACACACACCCAGAAACATGTTATATATGTTAATATAATGTTTCACAGTGCTTTGTCCTGACAAATAACAATCATTGCATTGAAGAAAAATTGCAGGGGAATACACAGTTGTGTAGAACTTATGTGAAAATCTAATTCAAATTTTCACTCCAGTGAGCTGGCCTCAGTTCACCAACAGCAAAATTCTGTTCCCCCTCACTTGTCTAGACCCTGGACCCTCCATGCTATCCAGCCCAAATATCCTTGGTGAAGAAAGACTTTCCAATAGTGGGAACATAGCACACTGAGATTAAGGTGGGCTGGTGAAGGCAGCTGGAATCTTCAGAAAATCAGCACACTGAAAACAGAGAACAGGTAGAAAACAGAGAACAAATCTAGGCACTTTTGAGGCAGTTCTGTCATCCCAATGACTCACGAAGCAGAGGCAGGAGGATCTCAAGTTCTAGGCCAGAGGTAGCTTCTGTAATTTAGGGAGACCAAATAAAACAGGCAGAGGGTGAAGTTCAGTGGTGGAGCACTTGCCTAGTATCTACAACCTCTCAGTACATAGAAGAAACAAAAGAAAACAAAACATGAGGAAAAGGAAACTGAGAACAGCATTTGATAATCACTCTTTTGTTTGTCTCTTTTGGTTCTTTATCATTTATATCTGCATGTAGGTGGGTTTTTAACTCAAATTTGAGGAAGAACTGACTGAAGGGGCACCACCCAAAATTCCAAGAATTACCAATGACTGGCTTAATTTGTGTGTGTATGTGTGTCTGGGGCTGGGATTTAGCTCAGTTGGAGAACACTGCGCTGCAGTCTCTGAGGTCCTGAGTTCGATTCCCAGCACTGCAAAAATGGGAGAAGGATGTAGCAACCCACTCCCAAGGCAATCCCGAAACAATCTGCCATTGAAAACCCTATGAGGGTCTCTATGAGTCAGACATGACTCGATGGCACCTAACAACAACAACAACATGTTTGTCTGTATTATTCATAGATTTTTTTTAAGTTTTGTTGTTGTTGGTGTTGTTAGGTACCATCAAGTCAGTATCCGACTCATAGCGACCCTCATAGGGTTTTTAATGGCTGACTGTTTCAGGATTGCCTTGGGAGTGGATTGCCAGGTCCTTCTCCCATTTTTGCGGTGCTGGGAATTGAACTAGGGACCTCAGAGACTGCAGCGCAGCACTCTACCAACTGAGCTAAATCCCAGCCTTTTAAGTTTTAGAGTCACAGAAAATTGAGTATATAAGCACAGAATTTTAGTAGATCTCTCACGTGATTTTCCCTAATATTAAAATATCATAAACTTGAATAACATTTATAAAAATTAATGAAGCTAATATTGAAACATTACAATTTATATATATATATACATATATATGTATGTATGTGTGTGTATATATATATTTTTTAATTTAATTTTATTTATTTATTTATTTATTTATTTATTTTTTTGCAGATTTCCTTAGTTTACATCTAATGTCCTTTTTCTGTTCCGTCCTGGCATCCAGAATAGCACATTGCATTTGGGCATCACATCTCTCTGTGTTTCTCTGGGCTAAGATAGTTGCTCATACTTGTTTTTTGATGACTTCACAGTTTTCAAGAGCACTTCGTTAGGTTCTTTTTAGGATGCTTCTCCTTCAGAATGTGTCTAATGTTTTTCTCTTGGGTACATTGGAGTTATGGATTTTGGAAGAAAGGCTACAGGGATAAAGCATCATTTACATCATATCAAGTCAGAGTATATACTGTCAACATGATTTATGACTACTGATGTTTACCTGGATCACTTAGTTGAAGTAGTATTTGATAGGCTTTTATACTGCTGTTGCTGTAGCTGGTGCCATTGAGTCAGGTTTAACTCATACCTACTCAGTGTACAACAGATAAA
Source organism: Pedetes capensis (assembly GCA_007922755.1). Lineage (NCBI taxonomy): Eukaryota > Metazoa > Chordata > Mammalia > Rodentia > Pedetidae > Pedetes > Pedetes capensis. The sequence continues at coordinate 23,921 of VMDO01005220.1, forward strand.
ACACTCTCTGACACTGGGCCATGCCTGGCACTGTTGGCAGTCCTTCTCTAGTATTCACAGGGTTTCTAGTATTCAATGGCTGATTATTTTGGGGGAGTGGGCTGTCAAGTCCTTCTCCCAAGCCTATAGCACTTCGTATTCCCAGGCAGTCTCATTTCCACTGTATGCTTATACATTTTCTTCCCTTCTATACTATATTCTTGCCTGCAGCAGTAGCCCTGTGGCATCCGATCCCAGAAGCTAAGCAGGGTCTGGCCTGGTAAGTACTTGGATGGGAGACCACCTGGGAACACCAGGTGCTGTAGATTTGGGAGACGGACCTGGCAACCCACTCCCAAAAATCAATCTGCCATTGAAAACCCTATGAACAGCAGAAAAACACTGACAATAGTGTTTCACCTGTTGTACACAGGGTCGCTATGAGTCAGATACTGACTCGACAGTACCTAAAAACAACAAACAACATACTATATTCTTTGGAAGAATGTCTTTACATATAGCCCATACTTAAGGGATGAGGAGTTATCCTTCTCTTCCTGTTAGCTGTAATAGTTACATAATTAATTTGAAATATCTCTTCATCAGTGCTTTGTCCCTTCTCCCCCACTGATTAATACATTCAGTAATTGATGCTATTTTCCATTGTCTATATTCAACAGCACATATTTTTCAGTTGATCAAGGCTATCCTTAACAAGAAATAAAAGCACATATCTAGACTTAAAAGAAAGTGTGAACCCAAGTTTTCAGAAATTAAAAGACAAAAGAAAAAATGCCCTTTAACAAATTGAAAATATTCCCTTCTAGTACTCTGGGTGTTTTGTCAATTGAAATGATCACGTTTCATGTGTTCACTTTTCTTCCTTCATTCAACAAATGTATACTATTACATTGATTTCCTGATGTTGAATTATCCATGAACTATTAGAATAAATCCCACTAGGTCTTTGTGCATAATCCATTTAATAGGCTATTGGATCCTGTTTAATAGTATTTCATTGAGGGTTTTGCACGTATATTTATGAAAATATTACTCTGTAATTTTCTTGTCATGTTGTTTATCTGGCTTTAATATCAGGCAAATATTAGGCTAACCCTTTTTGAGATTTTAAAAAGGCATGTTTATATTTCTTTAAATGTTAAAGGTCACTAGTGAAGACATCTGATCTTGGACTTCTCTTGTTTGAGATATTTCTGTTTACCAATTAAATCTCTTTATCTATTATGGGTCTGCTAAGATTTTCTATTTCTTCTTGAATTAGTTCAAGTAATTTCTGTGTCTAAAAATGTGTCTATTTCATCTAGGTTATGTAATTTGTTTTTGTATAATTGTTCATAATACTTTTTATAATTATTTTTTATTACTTTAAGGTCAATAATTGTCTCCATTTTGATTTTTTTGCAGTTATTGATGTTTTCTTTTTCTCTTACTCATTCTATTTATAGATTTATCTATTTTATTAATCCTGTTGTAGGACCTTTTGTTTTATTGATTCTTTCTTAGTTTTCTATTTCCTATATATTGTATCCTTGTTCTAATCTTCCCTAGTTCCATCTGATGTCCTTGGCTTAACTTGTTCCTGTATTTTTCTAGGTTCTCAGACTATAATGTTAAGCTACTGAATTTTTTAAATAGTCATTGACGAATTTTTTATTCTGTGCACACCCTTCAATGTATCCTATAAATTGTGACATGTTGAGTTGTATCCATCTCTCAGTATTTTCTAATTTCACAAGTGATTTCTTCTTTGACTATTGTTTGAGTGTGCTGTATAATTTGCAGACATTTGATAACCTCTTTTCTTGAAAAGGTGAATTTAGACCATTTACTTTTCAAATAAATATAGGAATAATTGGATTAATATGGAGTGAGATTCATCCCATTCATGTTTAAATTTTCAAAAGTTACAATAAAAGTTATGGCATTTTTTGTTTTTAATTACAGCATAGCCTTTTGTATCCTGGTTAGTGAAAGAAGAGAAAACATAAGAAGGAGGAGAGGAGGGGCAAGAGGAGGAGGAAGAGGAGAAAAGGAAGACAAAAAGTAAAACAGGCAGAAACAAACAAAAGCCTAAAATGTACAGTTTAAGCTTAATTGTTAAGCTTAGCAATTAGGAGTAATGGTGAGAAAATATAAGAGATTGAAAAGGTAGTGATCCAGCTAATAAAATGCCAATTATTAGGTAATACTATATGCTGTGGAATATTAGAAGTAGGGTAGAGTGCTTGCTCTACCATCTGAGGACCTGGCTTTGATCCTCAGCACTGCAAAACTGGGAGAAGGACCTGGCAGCCCAGTACTGAGACAATCTTGAAACAATTAGCCATGGAAAGCCCTATAAATAGCAGAGAAGCATTAATATAATGTTGAGCATGGAACAGTGTCAGGGAGTGTTTTGTTCTGTTGTACACAGGATTGCTATGAGTTGGACTTGACTGGGTGTCACCTAACAACAACAACAATAACAATCATACATTTATAAACTTTTAGCCCTGGACAAGTAGCTTGGCAAACAACATTAGGGGAAGGCTATACTTGTTTTCAGTTGCATCAAAAAGGCACTTTGGGAAAAAGCTGAGCTCAAGAAAGAATAACTTTTTATTTGCACAAACAAAATAGACTAGAGAAATCTCCAATGAATTTGTGAAGGTGGAGTGTTAGAAAAGCCAACATTCAATTTCAAACCATCAAACACAATAATGAGAAAGACTGGGTAACAAGTACCTACCAAAACTTTGGAAATGATAAAATTGCTTTGGAGCAAAGATCAGATTAAGATGTAGCACTCAGAAAACACTTTCAGTTTATAAGATGACTAGAAGAATGTTTACAATAATGATATGGCTCTTTCAACTAGTCATGAACACTCAAGATACTTAATGCACTATGTGCATTAAGTGAATGAGGAGGGGAAGGGAGAAGAAAAAGAAGATGGCAAGAAGAGTCAAAACTTCTATTCATCATGAGAAATATATTTGCAATAGAACTATGGGTGTGGCTACTGACACAAATGTGGTTGAAATAATATATATAATAAGCATAGTGGCCAAGTTTGAGTCGGGACTAAAAGAGACTGTATGTTAATGGGCATTGGGAACTCATTCTTGATGGCAAAAAGTAAGCAAAAAAGCTCTATAGCACCCAAGGACAGTGTAGTTGCCCTGGATATTTTCAGAATTTTTATGTGCTTTTCCTTTCTAGAGAGATATCATTATTATAACTACCTCAGTTCTTTTTACCATTGCATATTGGATTTCCTGAAGTTTTTTTTTTTTAAGGTTAATTGATCTTGACACAGATAAAAAACAACTGTAAAGTCAATGCACAGACTACCATCTATCATCTGGACACTCTAAACTTTGAGTGGGATCAATATTTACGTGCTGTCTACTGTGGGGAAGAGTTGACCATGTTCTAAAGAAAAGAGAGTAAATGGAGAATTAGTGACAAAATGGCTGACTATGATAGAAACAATGTTGGCTTTGCATTTCATTTGACATTTTCCTGCAACCTTGCAATGTTTCAGTGATATGTGATAGTTCTACCAGTACATTGTGAGGAAAAGTGGCTTAAATCACCTACAAGTTGAACTAATAGAATTTTTCATGTGCTTTTCTTCCTTGTCCTCTCCAACATAATGTGAATGACAAATGAGCTCTTGCTATGTTAGGCACTTGGGATTTGACAGTTAATTTATTATAACAGCATGAAATGTTCACCATCAACTAAATATATGCCTTGTAGACTCCCATTCCTGAATTAGTCAATATCATTAATGCTATCTCATTAGCTTTTTAAAATCAGATAGGAATATCAGAAAAGGGCTATTTTCAACCTCTGACAGCTTATCTTGAATGAATGGCAGTGAAAAATATTTTTGCAATCTGGTAGAATTTAGTTATTTTTAAATTTTAATTAATGTATTTATTTATTTTGGTTTGAGAAGAAAATGTCTCATTATCTAGCCTGGGCTGGCCAGGAACTTGTGATCCTACTGTCTCAGCCTCTTGACTGGCTGAGACTTTAAGGCAAGAGTGAGTCATCTAGACATGTTATAGATACAAGCCTATTTTCTTCTCTCCTCCCACCATTGGAGAAGTGAGAAACAGTTTTGAAAGTTTTATAACCAGATTTCTTGAACTACAAACTTATCAATCATACTACCTCTAGTAGGACACTGTTCCATACATGCAATGTGTAAATGTGCTGTTTTCTCTCTCTTTTAACAGTTTTACACACGGGTGCATATTATATATTAAATGTGTATTTCACACATAAAAGCAAATACCCACATACTTCTTGCTCTATAGACCTTTGTTGTTGTTGTTATGTGCTGTTAAGTCTAGTCTGACTCATAGCGACCCTCATAGGGTTTTCAATGGCTAATTGTTTCAAGATTGCTTCACGGGTGTAATGCCATATCCTTCTCCTATTTTTGTGGCGCTGGGGATCAAATTCAGGTCCTCAGAGAGTGTGGAGCAGCACTCTACCAACTGAGCTAAAACTGAGTCCCCCAATTTTTTCCCTATGACTTATTTATGTTCTATTACTAGTAATCCTGACTGTCTTTCACAGTAAACCCCACTGAATAAGTCCTGATTATGCTAGTCTAGCCTGCCATGATCAAATATAAATACTTTTGTTCAGCAGAACCTATATTTAAGACATCTCTTAATACCTAGTTCATCTACCAAAATAGCTGATTTGGTATAGTATCACATGATGCTAAATAAGGCAGTCCATGCAAAATGAACTAACTGAGCCTGATTTTCTTAACAGTGCCTGTTGGGGAGGGAACAAAGTAGAATAAACGACTTCTTAAAGTGATTTAAAGTGAAGGGAGTGAAAAATCATTATGTAGTAGATACATTTTAAGATCTTACTGACGAATTGAATAAGAAATACCAAGAAAAATAAAAGATGAATGACAGATTTTTCACTTGAACAACTGGTGATTTGCAATTCAATTTACTACAGGGGATCTGACAGGAGTAGGAGATTGGAAGAAGAGCACAATTTGTTCTTTGAACATGTTAAATATGAGAGGCCCATAGATATCTCAGTGAATCTGTTAAATCTACATTGGCTCTATGTGTCTAGTAATCAGGAGAGAGTTTTGTGCTGAAAATATAAATTTATGGGTTATCAGTACTAGTTTAAGGCTGTGGAATAGAATTTATGACTATTAAGATTGTAGGAAACAAGGATGTGTTACTACACAGAGTTACATGGTAAAAATGGAAGTGATAAAATAATAGCAGGACTAATAAAATGCTACCTTGCATTTATAAAACACTTTATAGTTTTTCAATGAGTGATTGTAGCAATATTTCATCCTCATAAGAATTGTGTTATAGAGATAGAGCATTATTATCGTTTAATGTGAAGAGACTGAACTACCACTTGTTAGAGTTACTTACACACAGACCAAGCTTAGCAGATCTGGGATTGGTGTTTGGATGTTCCTGACAAGCCTATAGTTGCTTCCTATACATCTTACATTCATAGAAAAATTGACTCAATTGCCTATGAAAATGTATCTCCAAATCTTACCAATATTTTATATACTATACACTTGGAAAAAAATGTATTTTCTGAACAGATTTCTCTTAAAGGTAATGAAGATAGCATGGGAATCCCCTTCAAACCTCGTCACCAAGAATAGAGTTCCAATGAATAGGAGATGTCTGTCTATGATACTTATTAAAAGGATGTTACGGCAGCATGCTGAGTTTACATGTTATATGTCTGTAAAATTAATTCTCCATCAGCACACACTACCAGCTTTTCCTGTTTTTGCAAATGACCACCTCAATTACTGCAACATTTACACTTATGATATAAAGTGCCAAAAGCCGAGGAAATTTGAAAACATGCTCATTGAAACTATGTGTGTGCGTTCTCAAAGGAAGTGCAAAGGACAGGGCAAAATCTAGATCCCAGCACATGAATTGAGAAAATCTTACAGAAATTATACAATCTTATTAAAGTTTAAAGCTTCTTTGTTCCTTCTTTTTCTATTCCTTCTTTTCCTTTCCAATCTGTTAATAAAAAAATTCCTTTGTGGATACAGGTAAAGATGAAGACATTATGTTCTGAGGATTTTTATCAATACAACATAGATGCTGCCCATTCCTTGTGACCTCTTTTGGTATGTACTCCTCAGTTTTCTGCTTCAGAATGCCTACTTCTTCTCTCTCAATTCATATTGTTGATGTATGCTTGACTTCAACTACTGACTTAAGTAGAACCATGTGCTCACCTCGGCAGCACATGGATTAAACTGGAAAGAATGAGGTCTCCAAACTCAGGGCGTATCTTTACCCTGGCCACAAGCATTAACACACAGATGGCTAAGGAACCCAAAAGGCCCACTAGCACTCTTTCTCAGGCCTTTGCTAGATCCACTGGGGAAGAGGAATTCTCTTCTCATTGAGTTTGCTGAACAGATAACAAAGAAACTTTAATTAAGATGAGTCTCTACTATAAAGAAAGGCAGTTAGAGAATGTAGCCAGGAGAGAAGCCAGAAAGGCCAACCTGTAAAAGGAGAATATGTCATGGTGACTTTGCCTGAAGCTTTGCACATTGTAATTACACAGATTTTATTCCCCTCCTGAGGCCTCTGTAAGTAGTTTTTCATGTTACTTACAACTGAAATGCACTTGTTCAACAAACTGATACTATTGGATTTTCACTCTAGATTATCGGCCCATTGCTGAAAGTAGGGTGTTAAAGTTTCTAGTTATTATTTTTTTGGCATCTCTCTCTCCTTTGGCTCTTATTGTTGTTAGGTGTTGTCAAGTTGAGTCTGACACACAGAGACCCTCCTTTTATTTTCTCTCTTAAAAGGGATAGTAAGTAGAAAGAAAAATAAGATCTAGCTTATATTCCCTTTTTATAGAGAATTTTTGAATCATGCAAATATTTTACATTATTATACAGATTTGAGTAAAATACAGATTAAATACTTAAAGATAAATAAAACCAATAATTCTATTTTTATATATCTTATGGCCATATCACTGTGGCACCCAATTCTGTCAGATCCCCAAAGCTAAGCAGGGTTGGGCCTGGTTAGTACTTGGATGGGACACTCCCTGGGAAAACCAGGTACTGTAGACTTGGGAGAAGGGCCTGGCAATCTACTCCCAAGAAACAATCTGCCATTGAAAATCCTATGAATAGCAGAGGAGCACTGACAGTAGTGTTTCATTTATTGTACATAGGGTTGCTATGAGTCAGACACTGACTTGAGAGCACTGACCACAACAACAATAATTTATACTCAGTAGAAAATATAAGCATGTTGAAGAGATATTTTTCTTCACATGATTTTTAAATGTAGAAATTGATTCTGTAATGATTAGAAAACAAAATAAAGACTGTTAAATTAATTTTAGTGATTCTAGTGTCAGTGATAAATTTGGTATAATTTGCCTGACACTGCAATTTTGAAATATGAGTTAAACAATTAAGTAATTATTTAATCTCTTCGAGATTTGAAATAACTACAGAATGGAATATTTCAATTTAAAAAATGTATTTTCTAGTTGTTTACTGGAAAAGCAAAAATGAAACAGCAAGAAAAGACCCTAAAAACAAATAAACAACAACAACAACAAAAACAGTGATCTACCCAGCAGCATCCAACACTCCTATTGCTCAAATTATAATGTATGCATATAACTTCACATGACAATAAACCAGAGCTCCAAGTCTGAGGCAAGAATTACAAAGTACAGTATATTTTGAAATACTACAAAAAAGAAAGAAAGTTATATCCAAGTATGTAGATAATTTCAAATAGATGCAGAAAAACAAACCCTTTGCAAATTATCAGCAAATCAAAACCAAGAATGTATAAAAAGAATTATGTTCCCCAACAAGTGAGATTTATCTAAGGTATGCAAAGCTAGTTAAACTTCAAAAAAATCAATTAATGTAATCTACTACCTCAACAGGTGTAAGAAAAATCACATGTTCATATCAGTCAGTACAGAGAGTGCAGAAAAAGCATTTGACAAAATGCAATACACATTCAAAATAAGAACTCTCAGCAATCTAGAGGAAGAAGGGGACTTCCTCAATTTGACAAAGAATGTCTACAAAGACCTAACAGCTAACATGATTCCCTAACTGTGCGGAGACTATAAGACTTCTACCTGAGATTAGGACAAGGCAAGATTTTTCTTTCTCTATTCCTTTCAGCATCATAGTGGACACCTAGCTAATGCAAAAAGGCAAATCAAGCAGGTGCAGAAGGCCCTTGCATATTTGGCTATCTAGGCCAGACAAAGACATGATACACAAGCTCAGGAGGATGAACAGTGACCTGGACACCATCACTGTGATTCCAAAAGGAAATAAAAACATCACATGGAGAGACAACTTTAGACCAAACAGATGTAGAAATCATTAAAACAAGATCACATGGAGCTGGTGTAGAGTGCTGGCCTAGAACACTCAAGGCCCTCAATTTTATCCCCAGCACACGCATACACAAACACACACTCACACATACACACACATACACACAAACAACTTGTAAACTGAACCCAGGAAAATATAAAAAAGATTAAACATCACATACAACTGGTACTTATTCCAAGAATGTTAGTTTGATTCAATGTATGGAAGTCCCTGTAATGTCACTTATTAGTTAAATGAGAGATAAATATAAAATAAGGGATATAAACTTCATGATCATTTCAAAAGGTATAGGAAAATCACTTGATCAAATTTAACACTCTTTTATTATAAGTACTCAACAAAAAATAAAGAGAAGGAAACTTCCTCAACCTTATGATGGGCATTTATGGAAAACACAGTAGGCATCATCACTAATTATGAAAGATTCAAAGACCTTTCCCTAAGAGCAAGAATAAGACAAAGTTATCCTTCTTTTATCACTTATACTGAATATTTTATTACAGGCTCTAACCAAAGTAATTAGACAAGATAAACAAATGAAAAATATCCCAATTGGAAGGGAAGAAACAGAACATGATTTTGTATAGAGTAAATCATGAGAAAGCTGCTTAAAAACCTACCTAAATCTAGTAAATGAGTTGAGCAAAATTTCAGGATATGTGATCAATATACAGAAATCAGCTGTACTTCTAGTCAGTAGATATGAACACTCCACAATGAATTTTTAAAAATAATCCAGTTTATATTAGCATTAAGAAAGAATAAAATTCTTAAAATTAATTTAACACATTATTTGCAAGACTTGTATAATAAAATCCTCAAATTATTATTGGAGGTAGTTAAGACTTCAATGGAAAGACAACATATGTTCATGGACTATGAGATTTACTATTGTTAATATACTAATATTCACCAAAGTCATCTGTTGATTCAACATAATCTCTGTCAAATTTCTATCTACCTTTTGTTTAGAAATTGAAACTCTAATCTTAAATATTGTATGGAAAATTGAAGGGACCTAATTAAAACAATCATGAAAAGAATAAATTTGGATAACGTATATTTTCCAATTTCAAAACTTAATATAAAATTACACCTAACAATAACAGCAACAGCAACAATTCAGAATGTGTAGCATTAACATAAGAATAGGCATGTTGATCAACAGAATAGAAGTGAGACTCCAGAAATAAATCTTTAAACCTATGTTCAATCAATTTACAACAAGAATGCCAGGAGAATGCAAGAGAAACAACAGTTTTCAAGAAAAAATGTTGAAACTAGTAGCTAAATGAAAACCACATGCAAATGAATGGGTTTTAATGTCTAAGTCATATTACATACAAAAATTATCTCAAAATGGATCAAAGACCTAAATATAAGTGTTAAAATCACCAAAACTCCAGATGTAAATAAAGGTGTAAATCTGCATGACCTTGGCATTAGGCAATGATTCTTTAGATACAATACCAAAATCACAGGCTATAAAGAATAAACATATAACTTGAGTTTCATCAAAATTAAAACTTTTGTGCTACAAGTGACTATCAAGTAAGTTAAAGTCTGATAAAATATTAAAAATCGTTTGCAAATTATGTATCTGAGAGGAGATTGCTATGTGGAATACAAAAACATACAAAGACTCCCACTATGCAGAATAGAAAAAGAAAATATAAAGACTCTTACAAAGACAATCCAATTAAAAATGGACAAAGAACTGGGCACTGTGGTGCACACCTGTAATTACAGTGACTCAGGAGGCTAAGGCAAGAGGATTAGGAGGTTGAGGCCAGAAACTGCATATGTAATCTAGCAAGACACTCTCAGAATAATAAGAAAATAATGGGCTACAATGCAGTTCAGTGGTAGAGCACTTATAAAATATTTGCAAGTCTTGGGTTCAATCCTTGAGTACCACAAAAAAAGGACAAAGATTTTGATTAGACATTTTCCTAAAAAAGAAGTACTAATGGACAATGATCAGTGGAAAAATACTAGACCTCTTTAGTCACTTGGGAAATGCAGTTCAAAAACATAATGAGAAACCTCTTCTTTTAGAATGGATGTAACAAAATAAATGTGGAAAATAAAAAGTCGTGGTCAGATATAAAGTGTAGCCCTCATACACAGGATGGTAATGGTTAAAAAGTGGAGTCACTTTGGAAAATACATTGTCAGTTCTGAAAATGTTAAACATACAGATACCATATGACCAAGTAACTCTGCTTCTAAGCACATAGCCAAGGCATTTGAAAATATGTCCCTCACATAAATGTACACATGAATGTTCATTATGGCACTGTTCAGTAAAACCTCTAACTGGCAAAATCACAAATTTGGTGCAATAGTTGTACCACTGAGCTACATCCCCTTTTATTGAGTGATGAATAATAAAGAAATGTGGCATATCCACACAAAAGGGGAATCATTATATCATGAAAATAAAGAATGTTTTAACATGCTAAAATATGGATCACCCTTTAAAACATGCTAAAACAAGGGATCCAATTACAATAGACAAAGTATATGATTCCATTTATATGAAATGTCTAGAATTAGCAAATCCCTAGAAAAAAGATGATAGATTGGTAGTTGTCTGGAACTGGGTGCAGGGAGGTTTGAAAGCTGTTGGAATCATAATGCAATTGTTTGTATAAAAGACTAAAAAAAGAAATATATATAGGTAAATAAAGCTGGGAAGTAGAAAGGAAGGGATCTCATGCTTGCAATGTCTGATAACAGGAACTATTGCAAAAGACTGCAAGAACCACGATCTTGCACAAAGACTGCTTTAAACTTACAAACACATACATATACATAGGCACACACATGCGCTCTCTCTCTCTCTCTCTCTCTCTCTCTCTCACACACACACACACACACACACACACACACACACACACACACACACACACACTTTTATAAGGACGTCTTTCCAGCAACTGCCTGTCCAATCTTGGACTCATGCCACCTTGTTATTGATCCTTTTAGCCAAGGATAATTATTTCAAAACAACTTGTGTAACACTTCGTCTTGCCTTTAAAAGTCCTTGCCTTCCTTGGCTTCCTTGTATACACACCCATATGTATTTCCATTGCAGTGTTCACTGCTGACAGAGGCAGGGAAGGTGACCAAGAAAGGTTGTGTATAGGGTTTCATTTAATGGAGGTGAAAATAGTAGACATTTTTGTACATCTTTGTGAATGTATTAAAAACCATTGAAGGGCACAATGTAAAAGGGCGAATTGTATAATATGTGAATTAATATCTCTTTTAAAAATAAATTTAGGTGTTCACTACAGAGTGGGAGGTGAGGGTGAGCATCTTCCAAGCAGGAGGAAGATATCTGTGGAACTGTGCTACCTTGGAGGAAATTAAGAAGGGGCCATGGAGGCTGAGGGAACTTGAGAAGACAAGCTACTGCTGCCATCTGTCTCACCACCAATAAGCGCAACACCATCGAATGGATGAGTTTTCCCACAGAAACTTAAGGTCTAGTTAGTTGCAGATCTATGCTTAGATGGATGCAACACTGAAAGAAACTGGCTAGTTTAGTATAAAAAGTCTACCCAGAGCTAGAATTAAGGGCACACACTTCAATTTTGCAATTATTTCTATAGGTCTTAAAAGACCTGGCTTTTGTGTTAAGGAGATCTTCTTGCCTGGCAGAAAGCAGGCTGAAGTTTCCATAACCCTGCAGCTGTAGAAGCTCCTCATAAGTGACTTTTTGGACACAGCAATTACCCCTTCCAATCAGGTACCACTTCCTTAAGGTGATTTGAAACCATACTAAATTTTATTTACTCACTTGAATTTGCTGTCCAGTCAGTGATGTAAAATAAACCTACATACTATTTTTCCTCCCTGATTTTTTCCATGAAGTCTTTAAATTCTAAACAAAGTGAAATGGATCAGTTTTGGAGTTTTAGGTGTGCTATGGTATTGATATTAATATAAATTCATATGCTTCAGCACCTTCTATGAAATATGAAGAAAAGTGCTCTCACCATTACATGTAAAACTATGTTGTGAAATACATAAGTAAGTGCAATCAGCTTGAGTGTGGAAGTTAATAGAGGCATAGGAACAGAGTTTCACCTTCTATTGGAGTTTATAGTAAGTAATGTAGAAGGGTATTTTAACCCCTGAAAGGGCAAAATAAAAAAGCCATGGGATTGCAGGAAACAAAGCCCAACTACTATATCATGCAGTTAGCACTAGGGCAGGTTTAGAGGAGGCAGCAGGGCTTTTTGGAATAAAATGAGCTGAGGTAAGTTAAGAAGCTGTCTGTGTTGGAAAAAACTGGCCTGCCCAGGTTGTCATGGCACAAGGTTAGGACAAAAAACAGGTGCAGTCATGAGAACTTTTGTGTTTTAAAAATGGTAGGAAAAGGACATTGTGAGAACAGGAACTACTAAAGTGGAAACAAAGGTTGGAACTTAGGGTGAGGTTGGAAGGTTTACCTTGACAATTAGAAAGTGGGGGGAGGATGAAAGGGGAGTCTCCCAATCCTGTGATGTGCTGAGGACTGGTGTGCATCTCATTTGAGAGGCAGTATAGCAAAATATTTAAATCTTGATAATACCAGTAGCTATGAAACCTTAGACAAATTTCTTGCATCAGTTCTCTTCACTTTCTCTTTCGGTAAAATGTAGATACTTGACCACAGGATTGTGAACATTAAATATTTGTAAAGGGCTGAGAATTGTGCCCAACAGATAAGAAACAATAAATAGTAGTTACCAGCCGTAATGTGGTGTTTATCCAAAACTGTGACCTTGTCTTCCATGGCACTATTAGCTTTTCATTTCATCTTGTATAGTAGGTACTAGAAGTGATCCTCGAAGTGAAATACAATAGTGTCATCTTATCCATATAGCAGTGGCCAGTGAACATCTGATAATCGTGGGGAATGTGTGTCCCTGTTACACTCAGTCAGTGGTGGCAGAGACAAGCCTGGAACTATGAGCTACTGGGTCTTTGATGCTGTAGATTTTGCCAAGCCCTTAGATTGTTTATTTGTGCAGCCTGGTTCCAAAATGGAGTTTTTCTTCTAAAGATTTCAATCTTCCACCAAAAATACAGTAAAAGAATACCTAGTGAATTCTTACTTAGTAAGAATACTTGTACTTAGTCTTTGTTTTCTTCTGGTTTTGGTGAGAACTTTAACCAAACTGAACTTTTTCCTCAAACATAAAACAGAAATAAGTGACCATCATGATCAAAGAAATATACAAAATAAATAAATTTAAGGTATTTGTTTTAGGGTCTAGCCATCTGGTACTTTTGAGGGTTCAGAATGTCACAGTTACTGATCATAAATAGAAAGTGACAGGGCTAAATAAGTCTAACTCATTACTTTGACTAGAATATCAAAATAAAGATCAGATTGAGAGTGTTGATCTTTCCTTCTTCTGCTACAAATGTTGTTAATTTATATCCCAGTACATTAAAGGAATGGGACAGAAGCTCTATTTCTGAAAAACATTTGCAGATTCTTAAGTTATGTATTAAAAGGAATTTGAATTTAATTACCTGCTTTACACTTGTTCAAAAGTTAAATAAAGAAGAACATACTAACTTCCCCCTATTATGTCTATGTGACTCTATAACAAGTAGCATTTAGCTATTTAAGATATGAGAAAATGTTTGGACCCCCATCTGTCAAGGGAAGTGGGCAAAGGAAGCTGTGTTGCCCAGAAGGGAGACTTACCCATTCTCTCACATTCCTGAATAGGGCTAATTATTTTGATTATCCACTCCTTGTCTCACTGTTGTATACTAGGGGCCTGGAGAACAGAAAATATTGTTGTAAAGTTTGAAGGTCTTCAGACCAAAAAGAGTTTTAATTGGACATAATGTAAAGACTAATTCACAACACCCAGAAACCCTGGGTTTTAAGCTGGAAGTGACTGGAGTTGTATCTTGGGATGAAGTTGATTGTGCTCCACATGTAGGGGAACCCAAGGAGCAAGTGAAAGGTTTACCATCCAGAATGGTGGGCAGTGCCTGCACAAGCCCCTGCTCACTAAATTCCCCATTTGTTTCCCTGCATTTTTTAACCCATTTGCTGGCAGCTGGGGACTCAGACAGCTCTCCTGAATAATGAAATGCAAGCAGAGGTGATGGGTCATTTCAGAGACATGGCAATTGAGAGCTGTCATTATGTGTTGCCTTCACCCTCCTTTCCCTTTGCAGTCATAGTAGGGAGGCTCACGCTCATATGGCCAAAGTCAAATAGCTCTCTCCTGCCCACAGATGACTTCATGGGAGTGCGAAATGAACCTTCATTCTTTATCTTTAGCATCCTGAAATTTGCTTCTTTTTTCTTTTGATAACTCACTTAAATTTCTTAAGCTTACAGTTTTCTCAGGTAAAATCTGGGATAGTGATCACACTTAACTAGTAGCTATTTTAAAGGTTAAGTCTATAAATCAGTATATCCTATGGACTGTCAAGCATATTAACAGCTACTTAATGTTATGTATGGTTGGGATTTAGCTCAGTGGGTAGAGCACTGCACTGCAGTCTCTGAGGTCCCGAGTTCAATTCCCAGCACCACAAAAAACGGGAGAAGGACCTGGCAATCCACTCCCAAGGCAATCCCGAAACAGTCAGCCATTGAAAACCCTATGAGGGTCGCTATGAGTCGGATACAGACTCGACGGCACCTAACAACAACCACTAATGTTATGTAAGCAACTAATTCATAATATTTCTTCCTATTATTATTCTCTTTTTATTTACTTAGTAAATTGCAAACTGAGTACAGTTTAGTATAAATTATACACATTTAAAAGTATATGTACATGTGAAGAGCCTGGCATGGTGGTCCAGGCTAGTAATCCAGCATTTGGGAGGCTGAAGCAGGAGATTTGGAGGATGCTGGGTTCAAGCTCAGACTGGACTACATAGTAAGTTTAAGACCAGCCTGAGCTCCATAAGGAAAACCTGACACAGAAAAGAAAAGGAAAAAAAAAAAAAACAGTACATGTGAATGAAGTTTTACATTTAGCAAAATAGAATAATGAGGGGGAATTTGGGACTTGAGGATAATTAGAAATAATTGAGACAGATTTACCAGAGTTTGATTTAAAAGTGAACAAGAACAAGTTAAAGAAAATTATCATTTTGTAGTGTTCATATGAAGTTAGAAGCATAATTTCAATATTTTGAGGTCTGATTACAATGCTTCCTGCTTTGTTTTCTTTGATGAAGATTTCTTTGGCTGTTCAGGATTTTGTGTGGTTTCTTATAAATTTCAAGATTGTATTTTCTAATTCTATTAAGAATGACAGTGGTATTTTTATGGGGATTGCATTGGCTCAGTTCACTTTGGATAGTATGAACATTTACTATAATTGAGATACAGAATCCACCTAAATGTCCATCAGCAGATGAATGGCTAAAGAAAAAGTGCTATATGTACACAAGGGAACAAAATTCAGACATCAAAAAGCATAAATTCCTATAATTTGTGACATGGATGGACCAGAAAAACATCATGTGAAATGAAATAAGCTGGGCACAGAATCACAAACACTGCATAATCTCCCTCATAGAGGCAGAGAGTAGAAGAGTGGGTAGAAGAGTGGGTACCAGACACTTGGGAGAATAGGGGTGAGGTGAGAGGGGGAGAGGTCAGTCACTGAGTATAATATTGTTTGATGGAAACAATAAGGTCTGGCATTCTATGATACAGTAGTGTGAATATAATTAATAATAAACTATATTTCTCAAGGTAGAAAAGATGAATTTGAATGTACTTATAATAAAGAAATGATAAAAGTTTATGTCAATAAATATGCTAATTATACCAGGGCTGAGGTTTAGATCAGTTGGTAGAGTGCTACTCTGCACTCTCTGAGGCCCTGGGTTTAATTCCCAATACTCCAAAAATGGAAGAAGGACCTGGCAGCCCATTCCAGATACAATTCCAAAACAATCATCCATTGAGAACCTGATGAATAGCAGAGAAGCACCGACAGTGCTGGGCATGGCAAAGTGTCCTGAGGTTTGTTCTGTTGTACATAGAGTCACTATGAGTTGGATCCAACTCCATGACACCTAACAATCATTACCCCAAGTTGACATATACGCATCAGACCATCACATTGTACTTCATGAATATGTACAAATCTTATGTATCCAAAAATTTTTGTAAAGAACACAATGTATACTAAAATTTTTAACATCTTTCATTAATAACTATCAGCCTGGGATAAGGAAAATCATGCACACTATGTGTTTCCCTGGGTTTGGGAAATAAGGAAAGCATATGTACAGAAACTGAGAAGCAAGGAAAAAAGGCTAGTTCTAAGTCCAAGCTGAGTAGACACACAACTGAGATCCAAAGGGAAGTGTTAGTCTAGAGGCAGTAGATCATTTTATTATTTTATTTTTTAATCTCAGGAAATATTCCTTTCTCCATAATAAAATGGTCTAAAGAGATCTTTTTTTCCTTCTACTCTTGATAAATTCAGCTAAAATAAAGCCAACTAATCACATAGTAACAAAATTAAACTAAATTTGTTTTATCAAGTCCCCTTGTCATAGGTGATTTGGACTAAAAATAATTATCAAAAAATAGCAAAGCTTTATTGCAAATTTTCCTGAAATTAAATGTAGGATAAGAATCTGCATTCAGACCAACTGCTACAAAAAATGAAAGTGGGCTATGAAGCCCTTTTGATTTGGATAAAATAAGTAGGTCCATTACGAGATTTTTTTATCAATCATTTTTGTAGTTAGTGTACAATTTAATGGATTCATTATGACATTTCTATGCATGCCTATGATTGTGTGTTGCTCATGTTCACTTCCCCCATCTCCCTCTCATGAACCCCTTCCCCCTATTGCTTCGCCCCAATGGTCCTCTTTCTACTTTTATGACTCCTTTGTGTGTGTGTGTGTGTGTGTGTGTGTGTGTGTGTGTGTGTGTGTGCGTGTGTATCTATCTATCTATCCACTCTGATTTTGCCATAAGGGCAAAATATGTGATATTTCCTTTCCTTTCTCCCATTACCCTTTCTTCTTACCCCTCCTTCTCCTTTTTAATCCATTATCTTTCCCTACATAAGCCCCTTCTACCTTCACAAACTTTATATTTTAATAATGAATATATGTTGAAGTATAACATCCACATATGGGAAAAATCATGTAATGTCTGTCTTTCTGGGTCTGGCTTATTCTGCTTAAAATGATGATCTCTAATTCTACCATTTTCCAGCAACTGCCATAATTTTGTCCTTCTTCATGGCTGAAAAAAATCTATCTATCTATCTATCTATCTATCTATCTATCTATCTCACATTTAATCTCTTCATCTTTTGGTGGGCACCTAGGTTGATTCCATGCCTTGGCTATTGTGAATAATGTAGCAATGAACACGGATGAGCAGTTATCTTTAGAGTAACTTGACTTATATTCCTTCATATACATACCCATGGGTCAAATGGTAGATCTATTTTTAGTTTCTTGAGGGACCTCCACATGGTTTCCACAGTGCTATCCCAGCACTCCCACCAGTAGTGTCCTAGGGTACTATTCCCCTGCATCCTCACCATTATTTGTTGTTTGTTTTGTTGATACTCACCATTCTGACTATGGTGAGATGATATGAAATAAAAGTTCAAGATCCTTAGGCATCAGGGAATTTCAAATCATTAGTAGACAATTATTCAAAGGCCATGGATCCAAGGAAATAGCATATTCAATTAGGTGAGCATTAAAATATTTCAGTGAAGCCATGTGCTGTGGTTCCTGTCTCTAATCCCAGCTACTTGGGAAGATGAGGCAGGACAATTGTAAGTTGAATGCCAGAGGCTGCATGCATAATTTAGCAAGAGCATGCCTTAAAAAAAAAAAAAGGAAAGGAAAGAAAAACCAGGGTGGCCAGGAATTCAGCTCAGTGGTAGAGCACTTGCTTAGCATACGTGAGGGGTTCAACCCTCAGAACTCCCCAAAAATATCCAGTGAAAACCAAAAAAAAAAAAAAAAAGTAATATGTGAATAGTTTTAGCAAATGATGACTCATTTGGCTATGATATTTGGAGTAAAATACCCATGTATACACTAGGCATGTTAATTAGATTAAGTTGTTACAAAAATGATTCTAATGTGATAACTTATAGTATAGTATTTGGTACATAGTAGGTACAAGTATCTTTGTGTTATTTCATGATTTGAATGCAACCTTGAAATTAAAATTTTTAACTGATCTGGGCAAAGGAATTTACAATTTGCTCTCCCCAAGGGCTCAAAATCCAATTATACCACACAGATCGTTAAAAGTCACACATGGTGTCCTAAAGGATAGATGTTGGAATGTAATGAGAATTACACCCATTAAACGTGTATATGAATGGGGAAGCTGTGCTACCTGTGCTTCCTTGTCAGACCTTTTCTTCGCCTTCGGTATAAGCCTTCCACAATCCATCAATCAGGAGAATTAATGGTGTGCCTAGCAATTCAGGCCATACGGAGATAATCAAGGCATCATAAATCCTGTTAGAGCAAATAAAGCCTGCAAAATGGGACTGCTAGCATAGCAATCAAATTTCAAAACTACCTCCCAGGCCCAGAAAAAATGTGTCAATGATGAAAAGCAGAGGTGAAAATAGAAAATGTCAACTAGAGAAGAGTGTACAGACTTGGGAACAGAGGGTGGAACAGATATTAAGGGTCTCCTGGGAGGATAAGTGAAAGTCCTTCAAGGGAAGTGTTTGGATAAAACAGCTCTCACCATTCAATAGCATAAGGAATGCCTCCAGATGAAAGGCCAGCATTAGAGATCCTATGGCCACGGTTCCTGTAGGCCTGTTTATTACTGTGCCACACACTGTGATTCTCTCTTAATCCCTTCTCCTTCCCTTCTTCTTGCACCTTCACTAAAGACACTGTAGTTTCAGATGCATAACTTGCGTGCCTCCCTTGTATCGGAGATAGGGACTTGCAACCAGAGCCTGCAAAAGGATCTAAAGGAATTCTTTTTTCTCTTACTGGGGGACAATTATCTTTTCTGATAAAAGTCAAACAACCTGGGTGTGGTGGCACACGCCTGTAATCCCACAATTTGAGAGGCAGATGAAGGAGGATCACAGGTTCTAGACCAGAGGCAGTCTGTGTAATTTAAGGAAACATTGTATCAAAAGTTAAAAAAAAAAAAATGGACTGAGGGTGCAGCTCAGTGGTACAGCACTTGAAAAACATGCAAGCGCCAGGCCCAGGGTTCAACCTCTTGTACCAAAAAACAAACAAACAAACCAAAAACCCCAAGTTAGACAAGAGAGGAGACATGCCTTAATTGTCCATCTTTGAACTTTTTTATGAAAGAAAATACTGCCTGGGGAAGCTTCAGACATGTGAAGACATTGCAGGGGACAAACAACAGATCAAAGCTGAAGAAGTGGGGAGGTGGGAGGAGACGGCATATGATTCCATCATTGATCTGTTAACTGCACCTAGAAACATCTAACTTAAGCTCTCTGGTGATGTGAGCCAATAAAAGTTCTTACTTAAGCCCTTGCTGCCTAAATTTTAATGAGCACACAGATCACCTGATAATCTTGTAAAATTTCAAATTCTGATTCCGAAGGACTAGGGTAGTATCTGAAAATCTGCATAACTAACACACTCTCAGATGATGGCTAAGCACATATGGAGTCACAACTATTTAAGCTATTTTAAATTGTGTATTCAGTTACTTACAGCAAATGATAGCAAATGATGTATCTATATAAACATCAAAAGATTGAATGTTAAACGCAACCTAAAGACATGCATGCCTACAGCCGTACCACTGTGGCATCTGGTCCCAGATCCTATCAGATCTCGGAAGCTAAACAGTGTCAGGCCTGATTAGTATTTTGATGGGAGACCACTTAGGAACACCAGGTGATATAGGCTTGCAAAGAGGACCTGGCAACCCACTTCCAAAAAAAAAAAAAAAAAAATTAGCCAGTGAAAACCCTATGAGTAGCAGAGAAGCATAGCAATAGTGTTTTGTCTGCTGTACACAGAGTCACTATGAGTTGGACACTGACTGGATGGCACCTAACAACAAAGGCATGCATATCCTGCAGCCATACCACTGTGGCATCAAATCCCATCAGATCTTAGAAGCTAAGCAGGGTCGAGCCTGGTTAGTACTTGGATGGGAGACCACCTGGCAACACCAAGTACTGTAGGCTTGGGAGAAAGACCTGGCAACCCACTCCCCCAAAACAGTCAACCATTGAAAACCCTAGGTATAGCAGAGAAGCACTAAAAATAGCAATTTGTCTGTTTTACATAGGATCACTATGAGTCAGACACTGATTCCATGGCACCTAACAACAACAAAGGCATGCATGGACTAGGGGTTAGCTCAGTTGGTAGAGTGCTGCTCCTCACTCTCTGAGAAACCAGGTTTGATCCCTGCACCACAGAAAGGAGAAAAGGATGTGGCAATCCACTCTTGAGGCAATTCGGAAACAATCAGACATTGAAAATCTTATGATGATTGCTGTGAATAGAACCTAATTAGATGGAACCTAACAACAACAACAACAACAACAAAGTCATGTATGATGAGCATTAGGAATTTACCAGTTAAAAAACACATAAGATTATTGACACATGACTACTTGGAATTCAGTACAGTCTGATTTCAAATTCCAGTTCTATCATTTACACATGCTGTGTGTGACATGGAAATTGTTTAATATCTCTGAATTGTGATCTCTTCATCAACAAAAAGTACCATCTATTTCATATGTTTGGGCTGAGAATTAGTTGAGATTATATGATAAAGAGTCTAAGTGTGGAAAACATGTAAGTTCTGTTTCTATTGCTAGTTATTCTTAGGTGCTATCAAATTGGGTCTGGCTTATAGAGACCCTACATACATCAGAAACACTCCCTAACACTGTGCCATGCCCGGCACTATTGTCAGTGCTTCTCTGCTCTTCACAGGGTTTTCAATGGCTGATTGTTTGAAAGTGTTCTGCCAGGTCCTGCTCCCTAACCCACAGCACCTGGTATTCCCAGGTGGTCTCTCATCCAAAAACTAACCAGGCCAACCCTGCTTAGCTTCTGAGAGGGGCGGGATCAGATGCAAGGGTGCTATGGCTACAAACATTGTGCTAGTAGCAGGATGGAGTTCTGTATTCTCAAGCTTCACTCATGTCAAATGTAAAAATAGTTAAAATGGCACTAAGTCTAATAGATATGGACAGGTCATAGTAATCAGTACAAAGACGTTCCTAGTAAATGAACTGCTATATCAAAAGTCTGTGATGCTTGTATTAGATAATCATAAGCTTAATTGGAAGCCTTAGAGAGAAATATTTGAAATTGTATGTTAATGTGACTTGTTTCCTTTTTAAAGACTTGTCTGCTTTGTCTTTGAGAAATTTTTTGAATTCAAAGTCACTCTTCTAACAATTGCTGGAATTTTGCCAAATGAAATAAAATTGTAGTTAACAGATCTGATCAGTGGTAAACCAAATCTGTTTCCCATAGTGGCAGAAAAGTAGCAGGTAATGCAAGTTTCTTAAGTCAGATTGCAAATAGGTGTTTGGTATGACTCTAAATGTTGCAGTATGCTTTCTGGATGTGTAGCATTTAAAGATTGCATAGCCTTTCATGTTTACAAGCCTGAGCCTTTTGATCAACATTCTGCAATATATAGATGCCTCCTGGAATAATTTTGGAATGTCCTTGGCATAATGCCTGAGCACAAGAATTTACTAATGACTTCCCAGGGATATAGTCATGGTCATTTCAGCAAAAGTTTTCATGGATTGGTATAATTCTTCCATATATTCAACAGAAAAAAGAAATTGTTTAATGTTACATATCCCCTATTGATGTTAGGAAATTTATTTATGTGACTTCAAATATGCCATAGAAGTACACCCAACTATCCTTTACCTTTCAGTACTTTTGCTACCAAATCATTCTCAAAATATAAATCGAATCATATATTTAAATATTTAGAATCATTTCTCAGATGGAATGAACATAAGTTAAATCTTTTCTTATTTCAAGGGTAGAATAGAGCAGAATGACAGAGGATATGGATTTTTAAGTTGGCTAGAACTGTGGTTTAGTCTACTTAATTCTTAGTTTTAAATATAAGCAAGTTACATACCTCATTAAGACTCAATTTCCTTATATTTTAAATGGGAATAACAATACCTATTAGAGGGCATGTTATGAAGATTGTTTTATAATGCATGTAGAGCACTTAATATATGCTTGGCTGGTTAACTGAGTCCAATACATTATACATTGTTGTTGTTATTGTTGTTATGTGCCCTTGAGTCTGTGTCTGACTCAGAGCAACCCTACGTACAATAGGCGAAACACTATTGTGCTTCGACGCTATTCATAGTGTTTTCAATGGCTAATTGTTTTATGGGAGTGGGTTGCCAGGTCATTTTCCCAAGCCCACAGCACCTGGTGTTCCCAGGAGGTCTCCCACCCAAGGACTAACCAGGTCCTATCCTGCTTAGCTTCTGAGATCTGACAGCATCCCATGCCACAGTGGTATGGCTGTAGGCACATTCTAGGTAGAAAGAGCTTATTCCAAACTCAAATTGAGTATGGAAAGAGATCACCTTTTTATACTCATGGTATTTCTTTTTCCTGTAATATTCACAGTGATAAGCTCTTACAGAAAAACAAAAAACAAAAAAACAAAAAAAAAACAACAAAAACCCCCAAAACATTTCCCCAGAAAATAGGACTTGCATAAATTGCTGGCACATGCAGATTGTAGTTTGTTTTGGAAAGTGATTCTAAGAAATAGAAATGGGGGCTAGGAATAGTGAAATGGGGAAGAGGGAAAAAATGGGTGTGCAGTTGTGGGCTACTGGGGCCCAGGGATTCCTCCAAGGACCGTATATATCCCTGAAAGAGGGACTATAGGCACCTGCTACTGTCTTCTACTAATCAGGTTTTAATGGAGTATTAGCACTGTCATATAGGTTTGTAGTGCACAAGTGTGTGGCCAACATTAGGGTCGGAGAATCCACAGTACAGAAAGGGAGAATCATAG
Source organism: Pedetes capensis (assembly GCA_007922755.1). NCBI lineage: Eukaryota > Metazoa > Chordata > Mammalia > Rodentia > Pedetidae > Pedetes > Pedetes capensis. The sequence continues at coordinate 47,395 of VMDO01005220.1, forward strand.
AACACAGGTGAGAGGTCAAGTCACACATAGGGAATGCTGGATGCTGCGATATGTGAAGGTGGTCAGAGCTTAATTCATTGTATTCTAGATCTACAGCTGATACCTGTAAGCCTGTCAATAGTGATTTTTATGCTAAAGGAAAGTAAAGATTCTCAGGGTGATGTGTGACTCATGTCTTGAAGAGTAGCTCCCACTGTAGTTCTTTAAGGAAAGTTGGTAGGTTAGCATAGCCTCTCTTTTCACTAAGTGCTGAGCTGATAACCTTCTCAATGGAAGCTAAAAATAATACCACTTTTCTCTTTCCAACTAGCTTCAAATGGTTATGTGTTTATCTCTGAGTTAATATTGCTTACCTGGTTTCTTACAGAATTGTTAGTTTATTTTAATGTTTTTCCTTAACTTTAAAGAAAAAATAATATTTGGAATGCTTGCCGTTGGAGTCCTAGGGAACTCTCACAATACATAAAATCAGATGAAATCATATAAACATGACTGGGGCAAGAGGATAGAGGGGGACCCAGTTATACGACTCCATGAATAATGTGTGACTATGCATTGATGAGCATTTACTTTATCTAAAAAGGTGCAGTTATTAAAACCCAAAGAATCACAGGAATGAAAAACTTCCACCTTCCTACTACACAGTGTGTTTTCATTTGAGCTCCATTTAGCCTTTAGGGTGAAAGTGGATCTCAGACAAATGTCTTTCACGTTACAAACTGTATTGAATTAATTGAAAAATAGATAAACATTGATAATAATAATAAAACAAGAGAAATGATGAACAGTAAAAGGCAAACACTTTTTAAATGTTACTCAAAGAGACATTCAATAAAACCACATCTTTCAGACAACATAATTATTTGCATCATAAAAATCTCTAGTGGTTGAAATCTAAAATATTGATTAAAAAGTTTCAGTTGGACTTCAGATCAGCCTAAAAAGAAATTTCCATCTTAATAAAATAGGCAAAATTTTCCTTTTAAACATTACAACTTATTTTGTTAAAAAATGTGTTTACTATTTTTGAAAAAGACCTAAAATAGGTCTTTCTGAAGAGAGAGCCTTTCTCATTTTAAATTGAATCTAAGGAGCAGTGAAGACACAATTCCAAAACCTTCAAAAGAAAAGTGGAAGACCCAGTCAGTGACGTGCTTCCATGCATCCAGAATTCCGGGTTGATCCTTGGACAAAACAGGAGGGTGGCTGAGTGACTTCTTGACATTTTTACTTTTCCTCCTGGTATATTGAGGACATGATAATACCTAAGAACTTTTTTTTTTTTTTAATCATGAAAACACAGCATACTACCTGGATTTTTCTCAATGTCAAAACTTGGTCACAGACTTTCAAACATCTCCTGGAAGACCCTTATGTGAAGTGAGAGGTACTCTCTGATTTTAGTCACCACTGTGAAATTCCCATGATTTTAATTGACCCTAGACAGCCAAGTTTATTTTCCAATCTCAGTTGCTTACTACTGAAAGTCAACACAGCCCAGGAATTGATGAATTTTTTGCCTTTGATTCAAATTAAGTAGCAAACTCCGCTGTTTGTGAACTTTTTGGCTAATGAATGAAAAATATTTCATTTCTAATTCTTATTAGAAGGATTTAAATTAAAGAGTAACAGGTGAATTGGGCAGGCATCAAATACTAAATAGAAATTAGAAAATAAAATAATCCAAATCTTTGCTTGTACAATGAATAATAATTTGTTTTGTACTGAAAGTTAGAAGTAAAAGTACTTAAGTGTTTAAAAAAAAAAAAACCCTTCACCAAAAGGGCAAAATAGCACTCAGTGGCATTGCATTGTTAACAAAATTTCTTTATCAGAAACTATAATATTTAAGTATCTAATTTACATGTGACAAGGTATCATATTCAAAAAATTAAGTTACAACTAGAAAACTATTAACCACTAAAAACAATGGCAAACACAACCCAAGCATTTATAGGAAAGCAATAGCTAGAACTTGAATTGGAAAAAAAGCCATCATATTTGGCTCATTAAACAAAGTATCCATTATAGCCTTTCTAGAAAGAGCACCTTTCTGGTTCATCAAAAGTTTACCCTTTGTGGCTTGGATAACACATAAGGATAGATTCACTGACTGTATATGCACATCTGTGTATATATATACTGTGAGACATTGTTGTATATTGATTTAAATACACTGTGTCTACTGATAACTGATTGAACTTTGGAATGTGCTGAAATCCATATTTCTATAGGTTCCTTGACTCATTTAATGTCTTTATAGAAACAGAAATTACATAAAATACTCTGTTTTTATTAACTGAATATTTTCTTAAGCATAGTAATAGACAATGAGAGAATTGCACTTATTGTAAAGGTACAGGAAAGTGTTAGATTGCAGCTCAGCCATCAAAGATCAGGGTCTGTATTACCGATGATAAGTTGTGCATTATATGCAAAGATGATGGTGGCCAATGAAATTAAAATGAGAGCAACTAGTTACAGAACAAAGGGGGATAACGGAAGAAAACATGCACTATTCCTACTTTAATGTAAAACTAATTTCTCCCAGGAAACCAACCCTTGACCTGTCTTTTACAAAGAAACAACATTCTGCACCCTTGGCAACACAGTAGACTTGGACTTCTGTCTTCAAATTCTAGTTCATTGTCTGAGTGTGCTGTTCCAGTGTCATCTCCTCAGGCTGCCCTTGAAACTCTGGAGCATCAACAATATGACAGTCTCTTGGTCAGGTTTCATTGAGCCTCAATATTCCCTTTAGTTCTCTATAAATAGGGTCCACTATTCATCTTCTTCTGGTTCCTGTGGTAGCACAGATATTTCTTCCTTTAAACAATCACTGAAGAACCTGAGGATTGTGCTGTAGAAATGATGTTTGCTCTTCTCAGATACATTATAACCTTCATCTGGATAGACCTAAGATTTTGAAGAGAAAGGTGATTTCAAGTTAGCAAAGCAGCTATTGCCCCTCAGTCTTCAATCTTTCTGCCTCTATAGCACAGGAACTTCCAAAAATAATAGCTATCCACGGTCTTGGGATGCAGCACAACAGTAGAGTGATTTCCTAGCATGCTCAAGGCTCTAGGTTTGATGCCCAAAATGAGAATGAGAGGAGGGGGAATATCTAACCAAAATCTGATCAAACTAAATTTTGAGATCTTTAAGCTAAAATTTTAAAAAATATTGTAATCACAAAAATTAACATTTGACACAATTCTTTTGTATTTAAATTAGGATTCTTTGGCCAAAAATGTGGAATTTTTCACATTCACATGGACTATGATGGCCCTTTGCTTGACCAAACTTTGGGCAGCTTCTTCCTCACTATAAGGTCCTGACCTCCCTGTTCTTAGAATATTTACTTTAGAAAACTTCTAAATATGTATCATTTTTCTGCTCCTATAAATCTTCCATTCTCTGGCCAGAGAGTTTTTATAGCACAGATGATAGTCATATTTCTTAAGTATAAGAGGATCATCTATTTGAAATTCAGACACCAAAGGAGGTAGCACTTCTATCTTCTAGTCTCTGAGAGAGGGTAGTATCTTTGCTCCTGTTTGAGGACATCTCAGGAACCAGCAAGACGGCACTCACAACAGGCTGAGAGATGTGAAAGCATAAATGCCTCTCAAATCATTTCCTTTGAGAAGGGGGCCCAGGGACACCCTGTCTTCACACAGAGCCTGCTGGGGACTTGTTTTCCCAGGGTTTGTTTCCACGTTCATTCGGCAAGGTATTCAGTGGCCACTCAGCTATGGTTCAGGCAGGCCTAGTTATAGTACCCATCAGCAGCAGACCTCCATATTATCCATGTGATACTGGCTTTGCAGGCACAATGCAATAGTTATGTTGTCATGCAGGCTTCCATTCAGGTTTCAGAGGAAACCTGGGAGGCCCGACAGTGTGTGGCAGTGTCACAACTCCTGAGAGGGCAATGCATAAAGCTGTGCAGACTGAAGCCATGAGAAAGGAGACACCAGAAGTCAGAAATTCCAAAAAGGTGAAAGGCCTGGGGAGGGAAGATGCAGGCAGCCAGCAGAGAAGCCCATGTGGGCTACGCTCAGTAGTGGTATAGCCCAGGGCTTTTAAAGCCGTGTGAAGCTCATGTCATGTCATCATGTGCCCCACATGCTGGACACGCAGCTATGGTATTTGATGCTTTCCTTGCTGGGTTTCAGTCTTTCTTTGGTCCAATTCCTCTTTGCTATTTTCCTATTCTTCCTCTTGAGTATGGCAATGTTTACCTAGTCCTACTATTGTATCTTGGAGGTGATTTTCTTTTCCTTTTTTTTTTTTTCTGCTTTTTGAGGTTTTATAGGAATTCACAGATGAGTGTTTCTTGCTGGAAGAGATTTTGGAAATGGACTTCTCACCAATGCTGGAATTTTTAAGGCTTTGGGGACTCTTGACAATAGACTGGAGGCATTTTTGCATTGTGAAATGGACAGAAACCTTTGGAGGCTGGAGGCAGAATGCAATGGCCTGGACCTTAAATAACCCCAGATCTCCCATGTGCTAAAGATTTGGTCCCCAATCTATGCCACTTTGGAGTTGGCAGAACCTTTAGGAGGTGGGGCCTGGTAGAAGGAAGTTAGGTCACTGGAGGTGTGCCTTTTGCAAGGGGTACTGTGATCCCTGCCCTTCCTGTGTCTTTGTTTCTGACACCATGAGGTGAAGAGGCCTTCTTCACCCACATTCCCATTACCTTGTTCTGTGCCACCACAGGCCAATGTGATTAGGTCCAGTGACCATGGACTGAGACCTCTGCAGCCATGATCCAAAGTGATTCTTTCTACTTCATAAGTCAATTATCTCAGATGTTTTGTCATAGCACAATAGAAAGCTGACAAACACATCTGTTTCTTCCAAATGCTGAGAAATTAAAATGACTTTTTCCCCTCTATTACTTTTCCATTAGGTTGAAGTTTTCATGATAGCATAAAGTATGTGGTGCTACCCATCTAGCACTGTTATTGTTATTGTTGTTGTTGTTATTGTTGTTGTTGTTATTGTCAGGTGGAGAGGATTCAGGTCCAACTCACAGCAACCTTATGTACAACACAATGAAATACTCCCCAACACTGGGCCAGGCACATGATCCTTTAATGTTTGAGCCTGTGCTTGCAGCTACTGTGTTTCTTCTCATTGAGTTGTGTTACATTAGCAAATGGAACTCCCTGGGGTTTTACTCCATACTCATCATTAAGGTCAACTCTACTTTGAGGAGGCAACTCTTCCCCAGTCATCTTTTGAATGCCTTTCAGCCTGGGGGACTCATTTTTGGCACTAAATTTGACAGTGATTCTCTGATATGCATAGGGGTTTCAATGGTTAATTGTTTCTGGAATGGACTGCTGAGTCCTACTCCCTAGTCTGTCTTAGTCTGGAAGCTCAACTGAAACCTGTATACCATGGGTAGCCCTATTCTTGCCTAAATACCAAAGGCATAGCTTTGAGCATCATAGTAACATGCAAGTCCCCACAGCACAACAAGCTAACAGACATGCATGGGTAATCTAGCAGTGACTACTATAAAGTAAGTCCTTGATAAACACTTATTAAGTGTATGAATGTGCAAATATAAATGCTAATATGCATGATATTTTTCCTCTCTTCTTGTAATATTTCCCCCAAACAATTCTTTCTTTCCCACTTTTTACGATAATAGTGACAGAAAGTGAAGAAAATTCAAAACGGGCAGGGGGATGAAAAAAATCACTCTTAAAAGAATTCAATATTAGTAACCATAAAAGTGTAGGGGAAAAGGATATTTTTAAAGTGGTTTATTGCAGTCCACTTGTAAAGCATGAGCTGATCCATCTTCTCAGTCAGAGTGATTAGACAAAGAATATAATCTCTGTTATCTGAAAGACATACTATAAAATGACAACACTGAAACTGGAATAATGCAGAAGCTGTAGTCTATATTTCAGAAGGAAAAAAGAAGTTAGAAAAAAAATATTTGGTATAGTTTAGACCTTGCGTATCTTCCAAAGGCCTGTGTCTAAAAGGCCTGGGTGATTGTAACAGATGGTGGAGGAACTTTGAAGAGGTGTGGCCTGATAGAATGTACTTAGGTCATTATGCGTTTTCCCTCCAAGAACACTGTGGGACCCCAGCTCCCTCCTTTCTCTCTTTTCACCATAGCTGGTGGTAAGAGCTATTTTGCTCTCCCATGTTCTCCTGCCACGATGTGCTGCTGCATTGCTTTGCTTTAAGCCCAAAGCAACAGGTCTACCTGATCATGGACTGGAACCTCCAGAACTGGGAGCACAAAGAATCCCTTATCTTTATCAGTCGGTCATATCAGGGATTTGTCATAGTGATGTAAAGTTGGCTAATATGATGTTGTTCTGGAAAAGTAGCTTACCTGCACAGTATAGTTCACTCCTCCCCTTATTAGATGCTTGATTAATTCTGCTGAGTGTTGGAAATGAACTTTTGCTACAAGAAATTAAATTATGACATCCATTAAGGTCAGAAATGTTTCATACTATGTTTTCAACAAGATTAGTTATTAATTACATACTTTATACACATTGTATACCTAATGGACTAATATTTGGTTTTAACTAGAAAGGTGTTAGATATAATGGTAAAATATTCACCTTATAAAAAATAAACCAATATAGGAGCTATTACTAAGGCTTCCTTACAGTACAGGATGGTATTTAGATACATTTTATTGTATATCATTTCTTATTTCTAATATTCACATATAAGAGAAGTACCTGGAAGCCCCCTACCAAAACAATCAGCAATTGAAAGCCCTATGAATAGCAAAGAAGCACTGACTTAGTGCCAAGCATGGCACAGTGTCAGTGTTTTGTTCTATTGTATGTAGGGTTGCTATGAGTCAGATGTGCCTCGATGGTACCTAACAACAATATTCACATACTTAATATCTTATAAAATTTTAATATACTTAATAACTCATCTGGATATTAATATATAAACAGCTTTCTTATTTCTTTTTGAGTAGTACTAAGGCCCAGTCTCAGATACTAGCATTTTGCTTTATTATTTCAAATTAGAACTGACTGCCTTATGTAGAGAAAATAGAGTACACATCTCGTTATTCAAGGACTAAATATTTAATGTAAAGCACACTGGCTACTCCTGTCTCCTTCCTTCTTCCAGCTGCCTGAATAAAAGATCCAGACACTCTGAAATAAGCAGCACAATACCTCTGGACATGGTAAGAGTGTTGGCTGAGCTAGTTATAAAAACATGGACCAGTCACTGAAATCCCTCTGTATATTAGTTTTCTTATAGGCCACTGAGGCTATTCTTTTCTGCCCTCTGTACATGTCCAGACTTCTGTAAATAAACTTTAAGCTACATTTTGTATCTGTCTTCACAAAACCAAGGCAGATTTTTAGAGAGTTTAAGCTTCCTTAATGGTATAGATCTATGGATGTCAAATAATACCACAGAGCAGAGGATAAAAGATTCCAAGTGTTCATTTAAATTTATTTTAAATACACCTAACATCTTTTCTAATAATATTGAATGGGAATATTATCATGCCAACCCTAAGTAAGTATGGATTGCTTAGTAAATGTAAGTACATTGCTAATTTATATGGGCAATGGCTGAAGTAAAACCATTCCTTATATAGCTCATTTGCCTATGGTAGGTAAGCTATATACAAAGAACTCCATCATGTCTACATATGGATGCAGCTGAAATAATAAATGTGCAAATGAAATTTTCAATTGAGGTTTCTGTATGCTCAGCTTCTAATGCAAAATCTGTTGATATTTTTTGTCATTGTTGTTTTCCAAGGACTAAACATGGACAATAAGTCTGACTGGCTGAATGAACTGATGTGTAACTTCTCTAAATAACATCAATAATAGTAGCATTATAATGTCATCGACTGATACGTGAACACTACCCAGGCTGTTGTGCATTGTGTGGTGTGTAGGAGTGTACATGTGTGCTGTGTACATGCATAATTGAGATGCCTTTGAATTACCAAGGCTGAATCTCTTTATTTTACCAGTTAGGTGAAGCACAAAGCCTGGAACTGAAGAAGTTAAATAGAAACAAGATGATTTACCTTCATAGCAACAATGTATTGCCAGAGAGGATTTGAAAGAGTACTAATATATTGTGGGGTGATGGCTAGAGATAAAATAATTTAACCTTAAACATAATTTATTCATATAACTGAGGCTTCATTGTGTAGTGAATAAGAACCTTAATACCTGGATTCAAATCTTCTACTAAGAGCTATGTGCTCTTCTATTATTTCTCTAATCTGTTAAATAAGAAGTGGTGATACCTACTGTATTTTGTGCAGAACAAATAAGGTAATATTAAATGTTTTTAGTACATTTTCTGACATATACTTAGTTCTTAACAGCCGCTGCTTCTTATTCCTGCTATTGACATATATTTAAGTCTTAATACCTTAAAACAAAATTCCATTATCCTTCAAAAGTTTTATGCTCTCTTTTACTGTATTTCATGCAACACTGGTATTGTGTAACCTAAAACTTTTTACACTTCCAGTTTTAAGTAATTTAAATTTTTTACAATAAATCCTAAGAGAATGCAAAGACTTCATATAGCCTCACCCAGTTTCTCCTATTGTTAACAGTTTATCTTGCTATGGGATATTTGTCACAGAAAAGAAGCCAATACTAGTGTGTTATCATTGTTGTTGTTGTTAGGTGCTGTCGAGTAGGTATCTGACTCACAGTGACCCTCATAGGGTTTTCAGTGGCTGACTGTTTCGGGATTGCCTTGGGAGTGGATTGCCAGGTCCTTCTCCCATTTTTTTGCGGTGCTAGGAATTGAACTCAGGACCTCAGAGACTGCAGAGTAGCGCTCTACCAACTGAGCTAAATCCCAGCCCCCGTGTTACCATTAGTTAAATCTATTTTATGTGAAGTCTGCTACTCTTTTCTTGTGTTTATTTGTTGTTTTAGTGTCCCATCCATGATATCACTATTAAATTTAGATATGACGTCTCCTTAACTTCCTCTGATCTATGAGTTTCTCAGTCTTTGTTTGGTTTTGATAACCTTCATTATTCTGAGGAGTGGTGGTCAGATATGTAGTAGAATTTTCCTCATTTGGGTTATCTGATGTCTTTCTCATAGTTAGACTCAGGTTATGGTTTTTGGGAACTTAACCATAAAGTGCCAATCTTATGAACTCATCTCTGAGGTACCTATGATGAACATCAAGTGTCAACCTAAATCAGCTGGAAGAAGTGTTGCAGGATAAATTTTCTACTGTAAAGTTTCTCATTCTCTCCCTTTGTATACAGTACTCTTGAAGCAAATCATTAAGTGTAACCTATTCTAAAAGGGTTGTTGTTGTTGTTAGTTGCCGTCAAGTTGGTGTCTGACTCATAGCGACCCTGCGTACAACAGAGGAAACACTATCATCAGTGCTTCTCTGCTATTCATAGGGTTTTTAATGGCTGATTGTTTTTGGAGAGTGGGTTGCTAGGTCCTTCTCCCAATCCTACAGCAACTCGTGTTCTCTGATGGGATCGTATGCCACAGTGGTAGGGCTATGTTTTAAAGGTGTTTTAAAGGGGAGAGGAAGTAGATTTTTCCTCCTTGAGAGAGGTAGCTACATAAACTTTAGGAATTCTCTCTAAGGAATATGTTTCTCCTCCTCATTTATTATACATGCACATATATGTATACACACATACACATACATTGATCTAATCTCTAATTCCAACATAGCTTGATATGCTGGAAAATTGACTTGTATAGATGGTATATTCTTTGCCATACAATCTTCCTTTAGGATTTTTCTTCATAAAATTGGCCAAAAATACTGAAGTGGGGCAGGCTGGACAAATAAAAATGATTTCAAGATTTAGGAAAATTTCAAGATTTAGGAAATATTGATTCACAAATTTGGACTCTCTCAGCTCACTTGCCAACTAAACTTGCATAAACATTTCTTGCTTGAAATTGACTTTTCTCAGCAGTGAATGAGGCTATAAATACTCAACCTTCTGTTTAAAGTATTACAGAGAGTAATAAAAATATAAATTCTTTGAGCTCTAAAAGCTTCAAGTAAATATAAATAATTATGTTTTACTAGTAACACCAATCCCATCCATTCCTCATGTTTAAAGTGACGAAAATTCAAGAGAGGATATGAAAGTTATGTTTTAGAAAGATTTTGTTTTAACTTCATTTAAGTGAATAACCTCACCAGAATTTCAACTCTACTGTACTTTTGGGCTCTTTCTGTTTTGCAGGCTGGTTTCCATTGGCAGTGTGCTGAATAACACTGTAGCTATCGTCCCTAGCCACATGTGGCAGCTTAATTAAAATTGGAAAGAAACATATGATATCAAAAATTCTGTTCCTTGGTCATACTAAACACCATGTGGTCATAAGTGGCCAGTAGCTGCTGTGTTCAATAGCACATACAGGATTTTCCCATCATCTGAGAAAGTTACTGAATGACATGGCCTTTTGAGGCTCATCTCTCCTCTTCCTCTGAATTCCTCTTCTTCCTCCCTATTATGTACCTGATTCTTTGAGCCACTTCCTGCTCTATTCTTTACCTGGTTTACAGGGCCCCCTGGAAGCCAGTTCTAAAATATATAACTTTGTAAAAGGTCAAATCCCATCAAACAACAGCAGCATACATGGTACTTACTGTCAGCAGTTCCGTGAATTATTAATATATTTTCTTCTTTTAAGCCATGAATATTATGTAGCACACTGGATGCCTATGAAAGAAAGCACAAGTATCTGTATCTACAGATCTAGCTCTGAAAGCAATTTGACCTAATTTTTAGTACAAGAATGCTCTTTTTGTTATATTTTAAATTAGTTACCTGGTAAGTGCTTTCTTCCTTAGATGGCATACCAAGGTATCTTTCAGAAAAAGCAGAGGCTATGACCCAAGAAAATTGAAATTTAAGAATAAACTAAAAGTTTAGCATATTTTATTATATATTTGTACATTTCAAATTTAATTGTCATGCTCTAATAAAACTAATGGAATCAAGGAGGTGATAAACAAAACAGGCTTTAATAACACATCATAGATGAGCTCAGTTGTACTTCTCTGCATTGGGATTTTACTTTTACAAATAAATACATTATATTAGCTCAGTTGATAGGACATACTTACCATATAACTTCATGTCTGTGATGGGTGCAACCACTGATCCACATTTAAAAAGCTTTTCATCTGATTTTAAGATCATTGATGCAATATATCCACCATACCCCTGGCCAAAAAATAATTATGACAATTATTCCTGAAGATATTTGTAGTTTTTGATCACTTTTTGACAATGTATATATCAAAATGTCTCATAATGTCTCAGACTTGAGAAAAGAATGCACTAAAATCACTTTGTGATTGAAGATTTGAACAGTTGTTTACGTTGTTATGTAACAGGCTATTTTAGTAACTTTAAGTAAAATACAAAATTAATTATATATCACCAATGTCAAATGTTCACTCCATGATTTCATGGTGTATGTCTGGCAACAGCTCCAAATAATTTGAAGCTAGAAGAATGAACTCTTTAAATCATGTATCATTTTAAGAAAATGTTTAATAAATATTTAAGTAATGATGATGGCTATGTGGAACTAGAAGAAAATAAAATATTTAAAATATATGATAAGTATACATTCTGCTTTCAGTTCTTGATGGGGTGAGAACATACCACCCCAAAATATGACTGTAGGGGAGCAGAATCCTAACAGACACTAACTGAGAAACTGTTTTTGCTAAAAAGTATGGACTCCTTATTTTGGCACAAGGTAACTAAAGGCAAAGGAGGACACCAGTCACTGACCTGCCTCCACTTCCACCTTTTCTGGCTCTGTTCTTGCCTCTTAACCTCTTCTCTCCAGTCACTTTTTCCTGCATTCACCTTGGATTTCAGGAATAACAGAACTGATTGATAAATATCTTTAAGAGAAGAGACTAAAAGTACTGCCAAGGGACAGTGAGTCCAGGACAGAGCACCCCTCAACTGAGGGAGATTATCTGTGATGGTGAGGCTGCAGCCAAAAGAGGAACTAATCAGTTTAAGAGAACCAGAAGGCTCCCTTCAAACAATAAGGACTTCTGCTTGAGAACCCCTTGCATAACCAGAAATGAAAGAATGATCAAGCAGACCACAACTGTTTAATTATGCATATACCTCTTGCCCCTTGCCTCAATCCTTCATCTATTTAGTCCTCAAGCTCATGTCAGTATCCTGAAGGGATACTTCAGACCTGAGGGTCACTGAACCCCTTTATCTGTTCCTCTTCCCAATGTATATATAGATTGATCTCCTTTCTCTGCCTCTCAATATTACTCTACTCATCTCTTTAATTGGCATATTGGGGACAGGTGTCTGAGTCTTATACATTGGAACCCCCAGAAGTGGGGCTTTTGTTTTAAAACTCTAATAACTAATCTGTCACCTCAAATACGCCTAAAATAGGCATAAGAATTATTTTGCGCTGGTGATTTTGAGAAACTGCAGACATATGTGAAGTACTGAAAATGTTTTGTAAGAAATATTTACATCAATAAAGGAAATCCTAGTTTGTAAGGATGCCTCCCCTCTGCACAAAGAGGAGAGGGATGACTAAATTACTACAGATTATCAGTGGAGAAGGCATTAACATAAATCTGCATAGAAAATTTCACCTCTGTTTTCTAATGCCCTCTCTGGTAATCTGTCCTATTTAGGAATTTCCCCACACATTTCTTCCTTTGTTTCAGAGAAGATGGTGTTTAAACCAGAAGTCTAATACAACTCCATGAGATCTAGAGATGTGTCATGTGTCTGGGTGAACTACCATGCACAGAGGAGGTACACACACTACTATATTTCTGTTTGTTTCTCTCTTGTTAATGCGATTTTATTACAGGGAATCATACCTAAAAACACAAAGACTAGAGGAGAAAATTACTTTTCCTTTGCATATATTCCACACAACTAAATATTAAATAACATGAAATATAATAAATAATGCTTCTAATTAGATGAGCTGATTAATGTTTAATTTTAAAACATCATCTTGAAAGGTTTTTGAACTAATACAGTAAATTCTTCAAAACTAGGTCAAGTAGTCCAGTTTTCTTTTGTAGCCCAATATCTGACTAGAAAACTCCCAGAAGAAACTATTAATGATTTATAGAAATGCTAGACTACTGGACTGATCTACTGAGTTATACACATTTTAGAAATTAACTTTAGCTGTACTCTACATTCTGTTCTTTATGTTACTAGATACCAGAATATCTTAGGAGGTACTGTATGACTCAAATGTGGCTCACTTCCATAGGGTTCAGAGATTGTCAATTAGTGCTTCAAGTGAAAAGTAGACTTTCTTCATTTCTATTTGGTGCATCTTTTAGAAATTGGTGCATGAAAATTCATAATGCAGTATGACCTTCCTGAATTGGACGAGATAACATATGTCACAATGGCACTAGGATATTTACCTAGTACTGAGAAGCTTGAGTGAGGCTTCTGTAAAATTAGGGTCTGAGAGAAAGAAATTTATCCTTTATAGAATTAAACTACCAAAAAGTACCTTTTTTTGCTTAGTCATATTAAGAAAGGAAAAGTCTTAGATCAGCAAAATCTGGAAGTAGTAGGAATAAATGTAATAACATATTTAAGGAAAGAGGTATAAAGAGGTAAGCTGAGTCATACAAAACAAGAAAATAAATACTGTATATTCATGAATCTAATCCACACTCCTTCAACAGTTTTAGTTGTTGTTGTTGTTAGGTGTCATCGAGTGGGTATCCGACTCATAGCAACCCTCATAGGGTTTTCAGTGGCTGACTGTTTCAGGATTGCCTTGGGAATAGATTGCCAGGCCCTTCTCCCATTTTTGCGGTGCTGGGAATTGAACTCAGGACCTCAGAGACTGCAGCGCAGCGCTCTACCAACTGAGCTAAATCCCAGCCCTCAACAGTTTTAAAGGGCTACAAAATCAGATGTGGATTGGAGTTGTGCACAGATTAGATTCCCCTGAGCAAGCTCTTTTCACCACAAATCGATCCACTCTAATCTGCATCTGATTTGGGGTCTTTTGAAAACTGTTGAAAGGAATGGATTAGATTTGGGAATATATGGTAGCTATTATAATGCAAAAGTGAGGTTGGCCATTGAAAATTCTGCCCTAGAGGGAGCATGGGCTGAGGTTTAGTTCAGTAGATGGAATACTGCTCTGTGGTCTCTGAGGCTCTGGATTGCACACAAAAATGGGAAAAGGATGTGGCAGCTCACTCTGGAAACAAATCATAAGACAATCACCCATTGAAAACCCTATGAGGGTGGCTATGAGTCAGGCATGACTTGATGACGTTTAACAACAGAGGAAGCAGTTCCAGCATGCTATTTCTTGCTTTCAGCCATGGAGTGCAGCCATGTTTCAGGTAGGAGACTTCAAGTATTTCCCATAACCAAGACTTTTTCTCATAGTGCAGAAAACATGGCATATCTTAGTTGATTCATATGACTCTTCTGGTTCTCATTCCATGATGAGCAAGGGAACTTTCAACCGACCTTCATTTGGTTGTTTATATAACCTGACTACTTGAAGAGAATAGCTGAACATTCCAGTCATGAAAATTCCAGTTCACAGAACTCTATTTCATATTTGAATAATCCAAATTAATAAATTGGCATTATGGGTTTTTTATTTGCTCATTTGTTTTTCCTTCAGTTCCATGTCTTTCAGAATCTCATTATCTTTAGGAACTAGGAATAGTATCCTCCAAAGGAGGTGGAGAGCCTAGAACAATGTTTCTAACTTGAAAGTTCATTAGCTGGCATAAAATGAGATACACAGATGAGCAGAAGAGAATAGAGAGCCTGGAAATTGACCTAGACTTATATAATCATTTACTTTTCAACAAAGGCACCAAGATGACACAATGGGGAAATCTTACTCAACAATGATATTGGGGAAACTATATTTCCATGTAAAAAAGAATGAAATTAGACCCTTATCTTACAGCATACATAATATGCAACTAAAAATGAACAAAAGATGTACATGCAAGATCTGGAACTGCAAAATTTCCTGAAGAGAGCAGAGGGGGAAATTTCCTAGACAGCCTTGGCAATGAGTTCCCAGATATCCACTAAAATCACAGGCTACAAAACAAAAACAAATGGAACTATATCAAACTACAAAACTTCTTGAATAAAGGATTGAATAAAGAATCAAGAATCAAAACTTGAATAAAGAACCTTGAATAAAAAACAATAAAGTAAAAGGGCAGGGAATGGATTTTGGAAATATTTACAAAACCTATATCTGATGTCTACAGCTGTACCACCCTGGCATCCAATCACATCTGGTCTCAGAAGCTAAGCAGGGCTGGGTGTGGTTAATCCTTGGATAGGAGCCCACCTGGGAATATCAGGGACTGTAGGCTTGGGAGAAGAACCTGACAAGCCACTTCTAGAACAGCCATCAAAAACCCTATGTATCGCAGAGAAGTACTGACATCATGCCAGGTATGGCACAGTGTCGGGGAGTGTTTTGTTTTATTGTACATAGGCCTGCTATGTGTCAGACCTGACTGGACAGCCCCTAACAACATATATCTGATAAGAGGTTAATATTTAAAATGTATAGAAAAAAGCTAATAAAACTCAATAGCAAGAAAACTTACAACCCTAAAACACGGGCAGAGAATTCTAACATCATTTCTCCAAAGATGACATAAAAATGACAACAGGGACATGAAAAGGTGTTCAACATCACTAATCATCAGGAAAATATAAATCAAAGCAACAGTGAGATACCAATTCACACCTATTAGGAGAAATATTACCAAAAAGAATAGAGATAACAAGTGTTGGAGATAGCAGGAAGAAATGGGAATGCTTATATATTTTTTATGAGAATTTATAGGGCTGAGATTTAGCTCAGTTGGTACAGCACTGCTCTGAAGTCTCTGAGGTCCCAGGTTTAATTCCCAGCATTGCATAAATGGAAAAAAGATGTGGCAATCCACTCCCAAGGAAATCACAGCACAATTAGCCATTGAAAACCCTGTGTATGTCACTATGAGTTGACAGCACTTAACAATAACAACAACAACAACAACACTGTTTGGTATAGCCATTAAGGAAATGACTATGAAGATTTTAAATAAATAAAAATAGATCAACCATATGATGCAACAACTGCTCTTCTGGGAAAATATAACAGAAATGAAATGAAACCTGCACTTCCTAAAGGCATCTACACTCCTATATTCATTGCAGTATTATTCACAGTAACCAAAAACATGGAAACAATTTTGGGGTCATACAGGAATACATACAGAAACTGTGGTATATACATTCAGCGGAATATTATTCATCCTTAAGAAAGAATGGAGATCCTGTTATTTGCCATGACATGGATGAACTTAGAGAACATTATACAAAGTGAAAAACAAGCCATACAAAAAAGTAAAAGATGGCATGACTTCTTTTATATGAATAATTAATAAAGTAAAACAAAAAAGGAAAGAAAAAGAAAAATTTCAAATATACAATGAATATAAAGATGATATAAAGATATAAAGAATATAAAGATTATATATTTTCCTGATGATTATTGATGTTGAGCACCTTTTCATGTCCGTGTTAGTCATTTTTATGTCATCTTTGGAGAAATGCTGTTAGAATCCTCTGCCTCTTTTTTAGGGTTATAAGTTTTCTTGCTATTCAGTTTTATCATTTATAAAGTGAATAAAATTGTATTTACATGGGTTGGATGGAGTTAGGAATTGACGTAGATAAGAGGATAGAAAGTTTAAGCTATGTAGGATGAAAAAATCTAGAGGTGCAATGTACAACATGAGGCCTATAAGTAAAAAATAAAATTGTATTAAATTTGAGACTCTTGCCAAGTAAGTACATTTTAGTTGTTCTTACCAAAAAAAGAAATATGAATAAGTTTACTAGGGTAACTACTTTGTTATCTGCATCTTATGTCATATGATATAACTTAAATATACAAAATAAAAATTATTTCAGTTAAAGAAATCACTTAGGAACCTTGTCAAAATGATTCTAATTCAATAAATTTGGGATAGGGCCCAGGATTTTTTTTTTTTTTTTTTTTTTTGACACTGTTTCACTACATAGCCGTGGCTCATAATCCAACTGTCTCTTCCTCCGGAGTGCTGGGATTACAGGCATTTGCCTCCATTCAAGCTAGTTTAACAAACTCTCAAGGGATGCCTGTGATGCTGTTCCATACTTAGCATTACAAGTTCTTACAGCATAATCATATAATGAAATGTCTAACAGAAATATCTTCCTAGGTCCCATCAGCTTCCCTGGACTAGCAGAGCTTTAAAAAACAAAACAAAACAATACAAGACACCATTTGCAAAAACAATTTAATTAGGATGTGTTGAAAATGGGAACTGGATATGGCTCCTCTATGATTCTACAATAATGGGAGCTGGAGTAAATCACTACTGCTGCACAAGCAGTTGTGTTTTATTATTTTTTTAAAATATGAATATTTGTGATTTAATGAAACTATATATTTTTTAAAGATTTAATGATAGTGAATGCTGTGGAATAAAATTCTTTCTCTAAGCCTTTAAAAATCAAATCCAAGCTACTGCTTTAATTTTATTTATTTCAGAGTAATAACATTTATTTTTAAAAGAAAATCAACACTGACAAGAATTATAATAAATTAAATCTTAATTTCTCACCTTCCTCTCAACCATTTTATATTTATTCACTGAGTACAAGAGAACATGAAAGAGGTTTGGAAAAATATATTCTGGAAGAGGGGAAGCACCAGATATAAGATGTTGTTGTTGTTAGGTGCCGTCGAGTCGGTATTCGACTCATAGCGACCCTCTGTACAACAGGAGAAACACTATTATCAGTGCTTCTGTGCTGTTCATAGGGTTTTCAATGGCAGATTGATTTTTTGGGAGGGAGTTGCCAGGTCCTTCTCCCAGCCTACAGCTTCTGGTGTTCCCAGGTGGTCTCCCATCCAGGTACTAACCAGGCCTCATCCTGCTTAGCTTCCGAGATCTGACGGGATCGGATGCCACAGGGCTATAGCTGCAGGCGATATAAGATGTAGGTAGATATAAACATAGTGTTTTTAATTTTCATATAAATATAGTGTTTTTAATTTTCAAAACAACTCATATCATCAAGTAGATTCTAAAATTGAGGATCATCACATTAATCTGAAGTCAATTAGAGGCTGTTTTTGATTTGATATGGATTTAAATTTGCCTTCTCATCTTTCCTTTGGGTTTCTCTGCCTCCCAGTTCCATTTTCTGAATTACAGTTTCATCTTCTGACATCTTATATATTTCAATAATTTTTTTTCATCTCTTTCTCCATGTAACACTATAAATTCAATAAGAAGGAAAAGATTTCATTTTCTGTTTTGTGACTGATGTACATCTAGCTCCTGCAAAAGTGCTGGGCACATAGTCCCCAACAAGTGTTTTCTGAATGAAGTGATTTAATTCCTCATTAATGCTGACCTAGTAATCACAGTAGTGTCAGTTCTGGAAATGACATTTACAGGATATTTACTTTTGCCATTTAGGTTCAATTCATGTCATGAACATTTTAAGGAAAATAGGTCAGGAAAATTTTGCATCTAGGAGTTTTCTTTTCTTTGTCTTTGTCTTTTTTCTTTTCATTTATTTATTTATATTTTGCAGTACTTGGAGGTTGAATCCAGGGTATTGCACACATGTTTTTTATAGGTGTTCTACCACTGAACTGGGTCTGGGGTTTAGCTCAGTGGGTAGAGTGCTGCTCCACACTGAGGACCTGGGTTCGAGCCCCAGCAGCACAAAAATGGGAGAAGAATATAGCAAGCAGTCTATTCCTGAAGCAAGCTCCCAACATTAGCCACTGAAAACCCCAGGAAGGACGCCATAAGTTTGACCCAACCCTAGAGCACCTAACAGCAACAACCACAGAACTATACCTCAGACACTTTTTTATCTTGAGACAGTGTCTCACTAAATTATTCAGGCTGCCTCTGGCCTTGAACTTGAGATCCTCCTGCCTCTGCATCCCAAGTCACTGGGATTACAGGCCTGGGCAACTGCCCCCAATTTATATCCAGGAATTTCCTTACCTTTAACAAACATATATATATATATATATATATATATATATATTAATAGGAATTATAATTTTAAAATATTATATATTTTATGAGGTGAGGTTAGATTCTGAGAACAACTATTCAAACTAAAATGGTTCAAACTCTTCAATCAAGTCCTATCAATAATTATTGAGTAATTACCACATGGCCAATTGAATGCTAATTATGTCATTATTAAAAATTTTCCATTATTCTAACTAAACTGTAAGAAAACAACTAGAAAAAATATATCATTCACAGGGAAATTAAGAAAAACAGAAATTACATGGACTATCTAGAGATAAGCATTATAAGGAAGAGATCTGACCTAAAGAAAAACATAAAACTATACTGAGAGAAAAATAAATACAGCACATATACTCTATCTACTGTGTGATTCTGATGAAGGCTATATCTTGTGGAGATTTTAATTTTCCTCAAAGTAAAATACTAAAAGTGTTTACTAAATTTAATTTAAAAATTCCAGCTGTGGCAGAGGGATAGGCAACAAGAGAGAAACCATGTGCAAGCCAGGAAGGGAGGACTCAAAGGAAACCAATATTCCTCACAACTTTCTCTTGTAATTCTAGCCTCCAGAATTTCAAGAAATAAATTTCTGTTCTTTAAGCAACTCAATAAGTAAGTAAGTAAATAGATAAATAAATAAATAATAAAAATAAAAAGGAGACTTGTGGAAATAAAAAGGATAACAGGGTAATTAGAGAGATGAGCCAAGATTATTTTGAAAGCAAAAAGGAGAGTGAAAAATTCCTTTTAAAAACTTTAAAATGAAAGAAGAGCAGCCACTTGGGAGGCTGAAGCAGGAGAATTATAAATTTAAAGGCAGAGGCAGTTTATGTAACTGAGTAAGATCCTGAATTAAGATTTAAAGAAAGGGGGGAACTGTGCCTCCAGCTCAATGTTAGAATGCTTGCCAAGTATGTGCAAGGCTCTGGGTTCAACTCCTCAGTACCAAAAGAAAAAAGAAAAAAGTAAAAAACAAAGAAAAAAACTAAAATAAGGCTGTAGTCCATGACTCATGTTTATAATCCTAGCAATGAGAGGTGGTGGCAGGAAGATGGAAGATTTGAGATCAGAGGCAGACTGCCAAACTTATTTCAAGATAAAAACTGGAAATAAGGCTGTGGTGTAGGTCAGTGATAAAGAATGCAAAAATATGTACAAGGCTCTTGGTTCAGCCCCCTAGTACTACCAAAACAAACAAGCAAACAAAAATCCCCAAAATGTAGCATTACAAAATATATTATGATTAAAAGACTGTATAAGATTAGCATAAGAACAAGCAGGCAGATTACACCAGAGATAAACTAAGGGATATTTAGAGAACTTAATATTTAGATATCATGAATTAAAGTTTTAAAATGATTTAATCAGGGGAGTTGGAATACTGACTAGATATTTGAAATTAAACAAGTAAATCCTCATGCATTGCAAATGCTTTGCAAGTGTTTTGTTCTTCTCTCTTTTCCATCCAAAACAGACAAGTAAAGAGAACGTGTAATAAACAATAACTTCTTTTGATAAGAAAGAAACATCTCTAGATTAAAATCATTAGAGGAAATTATCAAAGAAAGGATTTTTCTAATCATCTGCCAAATAAAAGCTTTAAAAATTCAATTTTTTGACTCCTCAAATACAACATTGAAAGACAATCAGCAAACTAAATATTTCAAACAAATGTGAACTGGTATCAATATCTTTAATATAACAAAATCTCAAAGTGTCTATAAGGAAATAAACACATGCTGAAATACATCAGAAGAAAACATAAACTAAGCATTCATACATATCTAAATTGGTAATTCAAATAGATTATTGTAAAATTGTTAATAAACAAAGTAGTTTCATGTAGGAATTTCTAACTCTATCATGATAAAAGAAATGAGATTTAATTTTTTAAAAAATCTGACTTTTACATGAAAAATTACAATATACTACAATACATTGTACCCAAAAGAAGTACAATAAGTTTACAACATATGTAGCATTAAGTTTATGGCAAATATAGTAAAGACCAAGAAGGGAGAAGAAGTAAAAACTATAAGGTTCCTATACGACATGTGAAGTGGGATGATATTCGAAAAATATTACTGATTAGTTATACATGTGCATTATATGACCATCAAAATAATACCCCAAAGAATTATAACTAATGATTAAACAGGCCAAATGGAATCACTTAAAATGTTCTTTTAATATAAAAGACATTAGAAAAAAATTTTAAATGGAAAAAAACAAAAATCAAACAAATGTTGTTGTTGTTTGGTGCTGTTGAGTCCTGTCTAACTCATATAGATCCTCACGTGGTTTTCAATGGCTGATTGTTTTGAGATTGCCTTGGGAGTGGATTGCCATGTCCTTCTCCCATATTTGCAGTGCTGGGAATCGAACTTGGGACCTCAGAGACTGCAGGGCAGCACTCTACCAACTGAGCTAAATCCCAGGCCCATCAAACAAATACCCAATAATAAAAAGACAGATTTAAATACAATAATTTCAATGATAACATTGAAGATAAAAGGTCTACAAATTAATGAAATTGTAGAGACTGCCAAACTGAATAAAAAAGGCAAAATGTAGCTATTTGCTGTTTTTAGGGAAAACATTTTAAATATAAACAAATAAATGCATAAAAAGAATAAAATGAAATATATTAACACTAATCAGAAAGTTGAAATGGCTATATTATTATTTAACAACAGCAACAAATATATATATATACACTTGTTATATATATATTTGTTATATATATATGTATATATATGTATATATATATATATATGTATATATATATATATATATATATGTATATATATATATATAATTTTTATGTGTGTGGTACTAGGTGTTGAACACAGGGCTTCATGCTTGCATGCTCTGCAAGTGCTGTACTATTGATCTGCACCACCAGCCCTGTTTTTTTTTTTTTTACTTTTTGAGACAGGGTTTCACTAAATTATGCCTACTGCCTCTGGTGTCGAACTTGGGATCCTCCTGCTTCTGCCTCCCAAGTAGCTGGGATTACAGGAGTGTCCCACCATTCCCAGCCCAACAAAATAGATTTCAAAGAAAATAATATAACCAGTGTTGAAAAATGCTGTTTCTTAATGATTAAGGGAACAGTTCACCAAGAGGCTGTAACAATCCAAATGTTTATATATCCAATGAAAGAATGTAGAAATAGTAGAAATACACGCAAAAGCTGATAGAACATGAAAGAAAAGGCAAGTACAATTATAGACAAAGATTTCCATGTTCTAATTCCATTAATTGACACAAATGTAATAAAGATACAGAAAATTTGGGTAAAGATATTCAAGACATTTGACCAATTGACATTTATAGAACATTCTATGGACTGAAACTTAAGTCATTTTTATTTTTATTTTTTAAATTTTTAAATATTTATCTATTTATTTATTTATTTATTTTGTGGTAATGGGGGTTGATCCCAGCGTTTTTCCTTGCAGTACAGATGGGTTAAACCCAGCACCTCATGCCTACAGGGAAAATGCTGTACCACTGAGCTGCACTCCCAGTCTCTTTTTCCTTAAATTTTTTATTTTGAAACAAGGTCACACCAAGTTATGCAGGCTGCCTCTGGTCTCAACACTGCTACCTTCCTGTCTCAGTCTCCCAAGTCACTAGGATAACAGACATGCACCACCACAATTTGCTAGGCGAAGTCTTTAAGGAAGAGATAAGATTTGAAAGGCAGTTTGAAAGAAAGATGAGGTTTGGACATCTGGGGAAAAGGGCATTTCAGATTAGAGAAAAAGCAAGGGATAAACTTTATTCCCCTCCCTTCACAACATAAAAAGTTCTAATAAAAAACAAATAATCTGAGTAGGCTTATAGATTGATTTGTAATTGAAATAAAATTATAATTAAATAAAATACATTGTGTAAAGATATACTAGCCTGTAATAAACTATAGCAATGTTCTATGACTATACAGGAGTGATTGGTGTTTTCTAGTGAAAGATATTTAATGAGGGTTTCTCAGAGGCAGGAACATCTGCATGAGACTTAATAAGCAATTGAATTATAAATCAAAATAGAGGCTTAAGATGGCTTTTAGAAAGAAAAGGTCACGAACAAAGACACTGAGATAGGAAGGTAGAAAGCATATTTATAATGAAAGAGAGTTCCAATTAGTCATATTATAGAAAACACAATTAGAGCAATAAATTTTACTGAAATATTCTTATGATTCATTGTGATATCCTTATGAGTCAATATTTATCACTTTTTAGCACAATCTTATTTATCTGTTGAATATTTAGAGAATACTTACAATATAGTTATATGGAATTGGATATTAAAAGACTTTTATGCTAGCTTAAGTTTATCTCTTCCTTCTTCCTCAAATAGTCATGTGATAGTTTTAGAAAGCAATGTATTAATTTAATGAGTGTACTTGGTGTTTATAGGCATAAATATTTTAATATGTAGAAAACAGTATTGGCTAAAAGTATATATTGTTGTTGTTGTTAGGTGCCATCAAGCCCTTTCTGACTCAGTGACCCTTATAGGGTTTTCAATGGTTGACTGTTTCAGGATTGCCTCAGGAGTAGGTTGCCATGTTCTTCTCCTGTGTTTGTGCTGCTGGGAATCAAACTCAGGACCTCAGAGACTGCAGAGTGTCACTCTACCAACTGAGCTAAGTCCCAGCCCCAAAAGTATATATTACTTGATTAAAAAAAAAATTCTTAGAAACCCCATCATTCTATTTCTTGTCAGTTTACATAGTTTGTGTGCATATATTGGATTGGTTGCAATATTTTGAGAGATTAAAACAAACTATACATAAAGCAAAAAATTTTGAGCAGTTTCCTGGAGTTCATAATTTCAACTTTATGGAGACCAGCAGTGTGATATACCTCATAATGTCTTCTGCTGGCAAAGCCAGTCATAATTGATAAAATTAATTGGCTAGCTAGCTATAGATACAGATCACCATTTAAAAAGGTGAATCTTAGATCAAAAGAAGAAAAAGTCCTAGAAATTCAATCTAATGAAGGTAAATGTAAAGGAAGAATGTTGATCAAAGATAGCAGATTCCTATGGTAGTGCTAAAAATCATCCTTCCCTAGAAGGACTATCTCAAATGAATCACAACTGTCCTCAGTGAGTAGAAACTCAGCCTGGACTCTTTTGAGATATACATGCTTTAGCCTCATTGATGGTAACATGTGTAGCAATTCCATCTCCAGTAAATGATAAAATAGATCCCGCACTGATCTTTCAATAACAAAAACAAAAACAGACTAAAATAAGAGAAAAGAAAAGGAAAGAAAACAAACCCCACACCTTGCAAAACCCAAACATAAAATGGTGGCAAAAAAAAAAAAGATTGTAGTCTTCAAACAATTAAAAAATGAGTTTAAGTATGATATTTATATTGAACTAATACAGAGGCAATGTATTCATAGAAGCCAAATACAAACTGAAAGCTTGAAACTTAAGAAGTAAACAAAGCATAAAGACAGCATTCTTTTCAAATAGTAATGATTTTGACCTTGTTCTATGATGGCTCCATCACTGAATATGGCACACAAAATACATGATTTCACACATGGATCTAGAAGAGACTTTGCATAAAGCTAGACCCCAAAATGATTCTCTACAGGTGATAAAGAGTAAAGATTCTGCACAAAAGGGATCAGTGGAAATGTTTGGTTTTGTTCTTCCTTCATGAACTTGTACAGAGCTAATTAAGAAATTAACATTGACTCAAAATGTGAGACACAAGTCTACACTTGCATTTCCATTCTCAATTATATGCAGTTACAAACAAAAATACAATTAAAAACATAATACAAAAAATGAATGCAATACAAGCCTCAAAGAATACCCATAAATAAAATTCCAAGATGAATTCATATATAATTAAATAAATACAAATGCAAAAAAAAAACCCACCAATATTAGGAGCTAGCCCAAATAGAATGTGAAGAACGCTACCATCTCCTCCTCCTCCTCCCTAGGAATGCTTGGAGCTCACTAACAATTCAAAATGTTTACTTGAAGTCTTACAATGCTTATTTAAAGTTTCTGTAATGCTTGCTTAGAGTTTCTGTATAATTAAGTTTGCTCAAGTTTCAATTTCCTGACCTGGGGGGGTGGTTCTCTGAAGCGGAACTAGGCAGGAAATTCTGAGATAAACAGATTAACTACAAAAATGTACTGGCCATAGAACATCCGGACCCAGACGGTTGAAACTTTCCAGAATCCCACCCTGAAAGTATTTTTTGAATTCCTCCAAACTTGCCCAATCAGTACCTGCCCCGACAAACCCGCCAACCTCCCACCAATCAATTCAAAACAAGCTCCCTTGTGCCTTCCCGCCACCCCTTAAACTGTATAAAAACCCCAAGCCCCTCTCCTTCGGGGTCACCTTCCTTCCCTTACTAGGGAGACTCTATGGAGGGTTGACCCCGGCGCCGGAAATAAAGCCTCATGTTTATTGCCTCAATCCGTGATTCGGTGTCTCTTTGGGGCCTCTCTCCTCGAAGATCTTAATTTGGGGTCCTACAAATGCAACTAAGGCAGACTATCAAAACAAAGGATATTTGTTTAATAAGATCTAAAATGAGAAATAAAAATACTGACTAGATATAAAGAAATAGATATTTGAAAACATCAATGGAGGAAGAGATAAAATACAACTAAGTATTTTTATGGAAAGAAAGTCCAATGGAACTTCTAATAATAAAAGTATTTTTAAAATTTTAAACAGTGAATGTGAAAAAAATTAATCACACCTAAAGAGTGGATTATTGAACTAGAGTATAGATGCAAAGGCAATAAAAAATAGCTGCAGAAAGACAGATGCATACTTAGGGAAAAGTTTATAAGATAATATTGAAATGATATTTTAATATGCCTTTAATAATATTTTAAGGAAGATGAGGAATTACACTAATATTGTAATAGAAAATTGTGATAATTTTCCAAAATTGATAGAACACTCTAAAACACAGAATAACTCTATCATGATTAATAAAAACCTATCCATAACTATGGACATCTCGAAGAGCCTGTAGAACACCAAAGAAAAACTCTTATAAAAATGTCAGTATTGTAGCAATCAGTTATCCCTAGGTGATGTATAATTTCAGTACAAGTCACTTAAAAATCTCTGAAGTTGCTGGGCCTCCTGATGCATTCCCATAATCCCATTGACTTGGAAGGCTGAGGCCAGAGGATCATGAACTCCAGGGTAGAAGCTGCCTGCACAACTTAACAAGACCCTGTTTCAAAATTTCAAAAAATAAATAAATAAAAATAAATAAAAATAAAGAAGGAGCTGAAGGTGTAGCTCAGTGGCACAGCCAGGGCTTCAAATACATGAAAACTGGGTTCAACTTCAGGTGCTGGTTCAATATGTTAAAATTTAGAGGGTGTGGTTCAGGTTTAAAACCTACCTGTAGATAGCAGACCTTCAAACAGAATTCAGACCCAAACCCTGAAGTCTTTCTAATTCAACCACTTAACAATTTTTTTTTCTGAACCTGAACCCAGTGAAAAGTTAGGTTGGTGTTCAACTTTTAATTTTTTTTGTACCATTAGCTATTTAAAAATTGGAAAAGAACTGGAAAAAAATGTTTAGCTACACATAGGATTAAACATTTAAACCTGAACCTGAACCAAATCCAAACAGTCTAAATGTTAACAGATTGAACTTGCACTAGAACCTGAATGTATTTTTTTTGCTGGTTTGAAGCACTGGGTAGAGCACTTGCTCTGCATGTATGAGGCCTTGAAGTCAACCACAATACAGAAACAAAAACACAAAAACAAAAACAAAACAATCAAACCAATGAAAAAAAATCTCTGAAGTCTATCGTTTTAGGAATTACAAAAATAAGATTCTAACATTTATAATGGCATGCAGTACACTAGGTGAAACAAAATAACTTTTACAATGTAGAACAAGATGGAAAGATTTCTATTATCTGATTTAAAGGTATGAGTGAATTTTATATTACATCAATTATATCTCAATTTTAAAAAAAATAAAAGAATGTTACAAGTAAGTTTGTGGTTATAATATACTTTCTGTGATTTAGTAAACCTAAATATGGAAGTGTCTATTATACAGTCTGAATGGTCAATACATCAATTGTGTTAAAACATATGAGTGGCAATGAACAGATGAAAAGATGTTTAATATTATTAGTTATTAGTCAGCTGTTATAATTAAAATAAAATAGATATTTCTATTCTCCTATTAGAATGGCTTAAATTAGATGATTGATAACACTAAGAGTTAGTAAGGATGCTGAAAACCTGAGACACTCCTATGTTGCTGCTGGTAAAATAATTTGGCATAACTTTAGAAAAAGAGCTTGGCAATTCCTTTAAAATGTAAACAAAAACTTACTATGCAATCAAACAATTCTACCCATAGGTATTTACCAAAGAAAAATGAAAATATATACTATACAAAAAATGTATACCAATGTTTATACTAACTTTATTCATAGTTGTAAAAACTGAAAACAACACACATATTCATCAGTGGATGAATGGACAAACAACTTATTTCATAGTCATGAAATGACTATAAAATGAGGAAACAAAAAAATGTATTCATAAAAAAGAACAAAAGAGAAAAATAACCTAATCAATCTGAATGGATGGAAAAAAAGAAGGAAAAACAGAATAAAACAGATGATACTAGGCATTTTTTGCAAATATATGGTACTCAGGAGTTGAACCCAGGGCCTTGCACATATTTAGTAAATGTTCTATTACTGAACTGTTCCACTACTCCACTTTTTATTTTGGTTACAGTCTCACTGAGATACACAGCAGGCTGCCTCTGGCCTCCAACTTGCGATACTCCTGGCTCTGCCTCCTAAATTTCTGGGACTTACAGGCATGAGCCACCGCATCCAAATATTTGTTGTTGTTGTTGTTGTTGTTAGGTGCCGTTGAGTCAGTATCCGACTCATAGTGACCCTCATAGGGTTTTCAATGGCTGACTGTTTCAGGATTGCCTTGGAGTGGATTGCCAGGCCCTTTTCCCATTTTTGTGGTGCTGGGAATTGAACTCAGGACTTCAGAGACTGCAGCGCAGTGCTCTATCAACTGAGCTAAATCCCAGCCCTTATCCAGATATTAGTAGGCATTTATAATGAAAATAGCAACAGTTAAATGTATCTGTAATCTCAAACAATATGAATAGATATAATCTTTAAGTTAAAAAGAAATGTCAGAGAAACAAATATAGCAATGTGTCTTATTAGTGTAAAAAGCATATATAAATCATAGAGATATAGTTTGAAAATTATATAAGGGCTGATAATAAGCATGTGCTTATAGCTCAGTGGGTAGAGTACTGGCTCTGTGTGCTCTGAGGCCCTGGATTTGATCCCTAGTAGCACAAAAATGTGAGAAGGACCAGGCAGCCCACTTGTGAAACAATTCCTAAACAATCAATCATCCAAAACCCTATTAATAACAGAGAAGCACTGACATATCACCGGGCATGGCACTGTATTGGGGAGTGTTTTGTTCTGTTGTACATTGGGTACCTATGAGTGGGACCCATCTTGATGGCACCTAATGACAAATAATAATCAAAAATGCTGTTTTTCAATGTATTTTTATTTTACTTTATTTTATTCTTATGTCTTGCTGAGGATTGAACCCAGTGTCTCACACATGCTAAGCAAGTACTCTACCACTGACTTATATCCTCAGGCTGATATTGTAATATTAATATAAAAATAATTATGTTTAATACAAAAAACACTAATGGAGATAAAGTGGCTCAGTACAAACAATAAAACATTAATTCACCCAGAAGACAGAAAAATTCTGAAATGGTGGGGAATGAATAAGAATAGGTTTTAAACATACATTGTAAAAATTAACCTAATAGGAAGAAATTAAGTAGTTACCCAATATAATGGGATATTTTAACATAAATTTCTCAGAAATCACAGACAAAATAAGTCATTAATTAAGTTTATGGTTGCAACACCTTGATGGACAAATTTGATTAATTGGTTATGTATGTAACAACAAAACCTTCAGGCACATATGAAAGTTTTAAAAGTTATCCCTTTCTAAGTTGTAAATCAGCTGAATGTTTCAAAGGATTTTTATTATATGGGTCAATTGTCTGACTGCAACTCAATTATAATCAAATTCAGTAATAGAAGAGCACCAAAATCCTTTGATTTTTCTTTAAAGTAAAAATAACAAAAACAATTCAGAGGGAATAGACTTATTTTAGAGATTAAGAAATCCTATATATTTTTTAACAACTAATGGAAAGTACCTCTGAGAGTATCTCAAAGTGAGGCTGTGTCTCAGATGCTTAAATTTGAAAAGAACAATGTTAAAAATAAATAATTTAGATATTCAACTTTATAATTAAAGAAGAAAATGGATTTCATATATTCTCATAGCATGTTGCCCAGTGATGTGCATAAACTAGTTGCTCCTAAAATATCTATATTAGGCCATTTTCCTACAGTGCAAATAAAGTTGAAATTCACATAACAGCTACTGCAAGAAGTTAATATGATACAGAAACACAGAAGAAATAAATATGCATATTGGTCATCTTTCAGGTTCTATACCCCAGTCTTTCCAAAGGATGTGGTGCTTCCTGTTCCTTCTGTTGAAAATAAGCACCCTCAAGCGATTTGGTTGGCTAATACCCTTTTAATATTAAGGTATTGGCTTAATTAAACATCCCTTCTTAGAGGAGTCTTTCTTGAAACTCTATCTATTACAATTGGACCATCCTACAGTCATCTTTAATCACTCATTTCATTTCATTATAAGACACTTTACTATATGAAATTACTTTTCTTTTTTCTTTTTTTTACTATCTGTTTCTCCCCTCTAGAAAATAAATGTTGTAAAACTAGGGTCTGTTTTCTCTGTTGATGACCAGTTTCTAACAGGTACCAACTAGAAGCTGAATAAATAGTTGCTAAATAATAAATGATATCAATCATGCTCTTCCTTCTTTCCTTCCTTTCTCTCTTTTGCTTTTGTGATACTAGAGGATTAACCCAGGGCCTTGTGTATGCTTGTACCTATCATGTGCTGCACTCCCACACATTTTAAAATTTTTATTTTGAGTTAGGGTCTCACTAACTT
This sequence comes from Pedetes capensis, assembly GCA_007922755.1. Classification (NCBI taxonomy): domain Eukaryota; kingdom Metazoa; phylum Chordata; class Mammalia; order Rodentia; family Pedetidae; genus Pedetes; species Pedetes capensis. The sequence goes on from VMDO01005220.1 coordinate 77,662, forward strand.
ATGCAGAATGTGTCTGGCCTTGAATTTGCAATACTACTTCCTCCAACTCCTGAATCTCTAGGATTCCAAGATGATGCACTTTCTTTTGAAGGATAACACAGAAAACTAAAGAATTATTAAAAATGTAATTTCTCCACATATCTGTCAGTTGCCACATTGTGGGGGTTTGTGTGTTGCAATGAAGCTGAAAGCTATACCACCACTATCTCAGATGCCAACAGGGTCACCCATGGTAGACAGGTTTCAGCTGAGCTTCCAGACTAAGGCAGACTAGGGAGTAGGACCTGTCGAACCACTCCCCAAACAACTAGCCATTGAAAATCATCTGAATACCAAAGAAACTGTCAGAATAATCATCTGAATAGCAAAGAAACTGTCAGATGCAGTGCCAGAAAATGAGCCGCCCAGTTTGGAAGACACTCAAAAGACTAAGGGGAAAGAGTTGCCTCTTCAAAGGAGAGTCTACCTTGATGACGGAAATGGAGTAAAGCCCTAGGGACCTCCATTTGCTGATGTGGCATGACTCAAAATGAGGAGAAACAACTGTAAACATCCATTAATAATTGGAACAGGGAATGTATGTAGTATGAATCTAGGAAAATTAGAAATCATTAAAAGAGACGTGGAGCACATAAACATTGGCATTCTAGGCATCAGTGAACTAAAATGGACTGACATGGGTCATTTTGAGTTAGATAATCATACGGTCTACTATGCTGGGAATTACAAACTAAAGAGAAATGTAGTTGCATTTATCATCAAAACAGACATCTGTCAGTGATAGAAAAATATCAATACACATACAAGGAAGGCCAGTTAATATGACTATTATTCAAATTTATGCACCCACCACTAAGGCCACAAATGGAGATGGGGAAGATCTCTACCAGCTTCTACAATCTGAAATAGATCAAACATGCATTGCTGATGTCAGGTGGATATAGCTGAAAGCAGATACTATTGGAAAGATTTCTACCTATGTCATTGACTAGCAAAGGCATTTCACTATGTGGATCATAACAAATTATGGATAACACTTTGAGAAATGAGAATACCAGAGCACCTAATTGTACTTCTGAGGAAACTGTACATAAACCAGGAGGCAGTTGTTCAAATAGAACAAGGAAACACTGCCTGGTTTAAAGTTAAGAAAGGTGTGTTTTGGGGCTGTATCCTTTCACCATATCTCTTTAATTTATATACTGAGCGAATAATCCAAAAAGCTGAACTTTATGAGGAAGAACACAGCGTCTGGATTAGAGGAAGACTCATTAGCATCCTGCATTATGCAGATGACACAACTCTGCTTGCTGAAAGTTAAAAGGATTTAAAACATTTACTGATGAAGATCAAGGAACAGAGCCTTCAGTATGGGTTGCAACTATACATCAACCACACAAATAATGTTATAACTGTGTCAGGATGCAACTTCACGATAAATGGAGACAAGATTGAAATTATCCATGATTTTGCTTTACTTGGTTCTACAATCAATACTCCTGAAAGCCCCAGGCAGGAAATCAAAAGATGCATTGCTCTGGGAACAGCTATGGCAAAAGGTCTCTTTAGAGTATTGAAAAGTCAAGATGTCACATTGAAGATGAAGCTGCACCTGACTCATGCCATGGTATTTTTAATTGCATCATAAGGCTGTGAAAGCTGGACACTGAACAAGGAAGACAGGAGAGGAATTGATGCTTTTGAATTATGTTGCTGGAGACAATTGTTGAATATACCATGGACTGCCAAAAGAACCAACAGATCTATTCTAAAGAAGAGCAACCAGAGTGCTCCTTGCAAGCAAGGATGATGGTTAGACTATGTCTTACATAGTTTGGACACGAAGTCAGGAGGGACGAATCCCTGGAAAAAGACATCATGTTTGGGAGAGTGGCAGGTCAACAAAAAAAGGAAAACCCTCTACCAGATGGACTGATGTAGTGTCTGCAACCAGCTTAAACATAACGAAGATCATGTGCCAGGCACAGAATTGGGAAGTGTTTTGTTCCGCTGTACATGAGTTGGACTATTCTCGAGGGCACCTAACAACAACAACAACAGAAATGTAATTATGTACATATATGTACAAATATACACACAATGCATATATATGTTTGTGGATAGATTGAGAAATAGTAAAAGCAGTATTTCTACTATTTACCTTTCCAAAAATGCTTAATCTTTTAGAGTCAATGTATGGCTGTTTCAGTAAATATCTGCAATGAAAAAGAAAAAATATATAGTAATATCTCCTTGAGTCAAATGCACGTGTGAATTTATACTGGACACATATATACAGAAAACAAACATCAAACTTTACTGACTGTAACTCTATTCCTATGGAAGGGTTGTATATACCAAATCTTTTTACTCAGAGTGATGGCCCAGTAGTTTGATATCATCTGGGAGCTTGTTATAAACACAGAATCTCTGACTATATTCCAGATCCACCAGGTTAACATCTATATTTTAACAGTGTCCCAGCTCATTTCTATGTACTCTTGTAAAGAACCACTGAGCTTTCCCAGTCCATTTTTTTCTTTTATTTTCTAGTACCACTCTACCCAGCTTAATCCACTTTTTCAGGTCAGTGTGATAATAGTAACTGTGAGACTTAACAGAATTGGGAGTAACTGTGGAAATAAGAGGCATTATGTGGTTTATTTTAAACAAAAAATATAAAACAAAGTCTCTCCCATTTTAATAAATCCAAGGTGAATTCCAGAGGGATTATATAATCATTCCTTTATTATACAACTAGAGGTGATAGTAACTAGGAAAAATGCAATAGTGCTACATGCTTAATTTAGGAAATTGCCCAACCACTAAACCATAATCCTCTAAGTCAGTGAGTATTATAAGCCATGTCCCTAGATACTGCCTTTAAAGAAAAAAAACAAAAACAAAACAAACAAACAAACAAAAAACAGAAGAATGTACAACCACTTACTTCACAGCTGCTATTTGGTCCTTAACTTCTACTGAACCTAACCTTCGATGAATCTCCTGTAAAATTTTCAGGCCCTGGAATCCACTTCCTCTGCCATCAAATCTTGCGACAATGACATTATCCGTGTCAACAAGGACAGAATCCCAGCCAATATAGAACTTATCTGTCACCAGCTGGCCTCCTGGTTCTTCATCCCTATAAATGCCAACATACTAGATCAAAACAAGTGTAATTGACAATTTAGTAGAAGTTTTAGTTGTTAAACATATAGTTAACAAAGTTGGGGAAAGGACCTATGTTACTAATCCTTGATAATGAGCCTAAAACCATTTTCCTTTATAAACTTTTAAATGAAAAGTCCTCTGAATGAAATAAATATTTAACTTAAAACTTCACTGCAGAGATTAGTTTAACTCATTTTTCAAAGGGGAAAAATGAAGAAAATATGAGGAACTTTCCATCAGCATTTCTAAAGAATGTCTGTTAAGTGGACGAACAGGTCTATTTTTACTGGATTTCTTCAAGTATGCTTAGAAGTATCTTGTAGATGATTCACAAGGGTTGAAAGGTCTGATAGCTAATCCTGTTATGGAAAATTGATAATAATTTAACAGGAAATGTACAACACTAAAGAATGTTGCATTCAAAAGAACTCATTAATATTTCATGAAGTTTTTTTTCCCCATGATGGAATTTTCACTAAGAAGCAAACAGTGAGCAAAATTCTTTTTCCACACTAAACTTGATGGCAAAAAAGGAAACAGAAATATATCTTTGAAAAATTTGAAAGCTGGATGTAAAGAAGAACATAAAAATTATAAAGCATGAACTTTCTCTCCAGAGAAAAGAGGTAATATAATTTAAAAATATCTGATTTGTGTTGTTTATTGTTTATTGTTTTACTTTTTAGAATATAAAAAAGCTAAAAAAGGTCCAAACCTAGGTACAGTTCAAACAGGTAGTCATCCATGTCACAGATTTGAAGAGCATTAAAACATCCAGCTCTGAAAAAACTTCCATTGCTTAGTGGGCTGCATAGCCTAAATCCCTACCCTAATCACTCTTCAGAGGAAAAAGACACTAAACTCTCCTGCCTTCAGGTTTATGCAAGTGTTTGCCTAGCAGCACCAGTGCATAAACCAATCCTTAGTAACAAGCTTTTAGATTATAAAATTTACTGAAGCAAATAACTTACCTAAGGAGCAAATGGAACTGAGTAAATATAGAGATTGTATGTAATAATAACAACATAAAGCAAGAAGTAGAGAATAGAGCAAAACATGGAGCAACTAAAACTTATTCAATGCTGTTGTGACTTATATTGTGTTCTCTCACAATCCATATGTGGAATCCCTTATTCCCAGTTCTTCAAGAAGACAGGGCATTTAAAGAGGTAAATAAGGTAAAATGAGACCAGTAGGGTGGCCCCTAATCCAGTCTGACATGTGCCCTTGTAAGAAGGATAATTTGGACACACAAGAGATACCAGAGTTGCCCACGCACAGAGGACTGCCACAAAGAAGGGCTCCCACACGGAGGACTAACATGAAGAGGCAACAAGAGTGTGGCCAACTACAAGCCAAGGAGAGGGGCTCCAGAGGAAACTGACCCTGGTGGCACTTTGATCTTGAATTTCCAGCCTCCAGAACCAGCCAGAAGAATTTACTTATGGCAGCCCTAACAAATTAATATAAATGTCATCTCTGGTCTAAGCACTTGAGATCTATTATCTTATTTACCTTATCAAAATTTAATTAACCTCTTTTGGGGAGCCAGTTGTTGTGTGCATAGTTTATTATATGTATTACAAATAAACATTTAAACTGTGTTATTTAATCACAACTTCCTTCCATTCTTTCCTAAATCTCACATTTAACAGTGATCTTGTGACTCAAATCTAAATCTGGCTCATCTTTATAATGTGTTTACATCCTTGGAGTTTAAAATAATTTTATAACTTATTTATTAAAAGTTTGTAACCTTACTTCTTGATCAGGTAATGGGAAGTTACCTACTGTACATGTCTACATGCTCTAATCTAGAATTCTAATTGCCTCATTAAGAATGATGTCTATTTTAGTTTCAGTTCTCCACGGGATTCTTATATAGCTTGTCTAAAATTTGAGAACTAGCTTGAATTATTATGCCTAACAGTTGCTTGTATATGTAGAACACAACCAAGGCTTGTTGAACTATACCATTTAAAGAAACATAGACACAGGTGAAGGTTAAAATGGAAAAACTTTAAAGACCTGCATTTACATAAAGACACTGTACTTTGAAGCTTGAGGATTTACTGCAAATATGATGATTCACAAAGGACAAGATACCAAAGATTAACTTCAACCTTCACTACTAAATGGTAAAAATGCTAAAGCTGTCATATCAGCTTCAGTCTCAACATTGGTAAGATACTGCCACTGTAAACTCAATATCTTCATCAATAATAATGGTAAAAATACAAATTGTATCCCTCTGCGATGACTATTCTTAATTATCAACGACTTGATTAACAAATATCTAGGAGATTAGTAAAACACTGTATCTGTGGGGACATTTCAAGAGACAATTTAGATCATGAGGGTTCCACCCTAATGAATGGTTAAATCCATTTATGGATTCAAAATTTGAATAGCCTATTGGGAGGTGATGGATCTGGGGAAGGTGACTTCTGGTTGGAGAAACTGATCACTGAAGGCATGTCCTTGGGGGATAGATCTTGCCCTGGCCTCTTCCTCTTATGGCTGCATTCTGCTTTTTGTCTGTCATGAGGTAAGCTGTTCCTCTCTGCTTCCTGCATGCCACGAGGTGAGCAGCGTCTGCTACACACACCAGCTGCCATGATGTGCTCCTTCACTGCAGCCCGAGAAACACAGAGCCAAGCAACCATGAACCAATTCCCGTGAAACTGTTGTCAAATAAATAATTCTTCACTTAAGTTACTTCTGTCAGGTATTTTATGACAGCAACACAAATTCTAGCTAATACACTCACAAATAGCTTTTCATAAGCAATACATAGCATAAGGTATTTTCAAATACTTCATGAACTATAATTAACACAATGATTATTAGATTTATAAAACAATAAAAACTGTTTTTAGTATTTTATTTGAAACCAAAATTGTTTCTATTAGGCATATTTCCTTACAAGTGCAAGTTGGAGAACTATATAAAGAAGTTTTCCTAGTCATGCAGAAACTAAACAGAGCAATGTATATGGATAAAACACAGCATTCTCTATGTGCTATTATATCAGAGGGAGTGTTATTTTCTAGGCAGACCAATGATATCTAAAACCTTACAAGAATATAAAAAAAGTATAATCAAAAAACTCTTTGGAGTGAGTAACAGAGTGATGTTAATGCTTAAGGTAGGATTGTCCAGCTTTAAGTCCTGGCAGCTGTGCTAAGGTAAGGTAAAATATGACCTATTACATTGTTCACAGTTATTTAGGGAATTCTCATGTAAATCTGATCAAAATGTGAATAGTCATTACTTTATAGCAGGCAAATAAACTATTTTAAAATATAGTTAAAATATGATTATATTTTAAAATTATAATTAAACAAGTATACACATTTTTTTGAAAACAAAATTCCTCAGTCCTTTTCTCATGTTTGTATCACCTAGGGACACAAGTTATTTTCCTTTACTCAGTTCCCTAAATTCCCATTTTTAACTTCAACCTTGTAGTTCTACTGTATTAAAACAGTATTAAAACAGTAAAACATTAAAGTTAGAATCCAAATTGGCATCAATGCGTTAGCAACCAAAGGTCTCAAGAATATTTCACTGTTTAATGTGGTGCATTGTTCTTTTATTTTTGGTGCATGATAGAGGCATAACTATTTTAGGATAAATTTTTTAAAAAAAGAACAGAGATTTGATGCTAAGCATTACCATTATAAGGAATAAGCCAGAAGTTTGCAGGAATATAATGGAGATTAATTGTTCACAAAGGGATAGAACAAAAAACACTGGATTTGAAAATAAAGCCAAGCAAATTGTACTTATTCAGTAAGGTAGGAAAAACAAGACATTTGGTGGTAGGAATGATCACAAAGGATGTACTACTGATTGCACCATCTACCATTTAACAAAGGGTGTCACACCTCATGTGGATGCTTGCCAGGTGGAATCTGTGACAGCAACTGATTGGGTTCATTTCTGTTTTTTTTTTTTTCTGAGTATATTCTTCATTTTCCTTCTACAATATTTTGGTTTTATCTCTGTCCCTGAAATCTCAGGGGACCCTGATAAAGAGGGTGTTTCAAGGTTGAGCTTGGGAGCACTGAAATTTGTTGCAAAAAATAAAAGAAGGAAAGAAAACCAATTCACCCTCTTAAGCAGAGGAAAGGTCACAGTAATATGAAACATCTATTTCCTAACACAGGCAGCAGAATCAAATTAAGACTAAACTTTTCTTAGGAGCTAAAATCTTTGAAGTCATAACCTTCACCTGATTCAATACTTTTAGCACGGAATGTGTCAGTATGGATGAACATTTCAAAATACAATGATATAATTTAGAAACATGGATAAACCTATCCAAGAAAGCTTATAAATGACAAGACAAGTCACCTTTTTTGTGATAATAGTACACTATATATAGCAAGGGCTGGGATTTATCTCCTGTGGTAGAGCACTGCTCTGCAGTCTCTTGAGGTTCTGAGTTCAATTCCCAGCACTGAAAAAATGGGAGAAGGCCCTGGCAATCCACTCCCAAGGCAATCCCGAAACAATCAGCCATTGAAAACCCTATGAGGGTTGCTATGTGTTGGATACCACTTGAGGGCATCTAACAAAAACAACATATATAGCAAAACTGAGTTAAGGAGATCTGTTCAGATCACAGGTTCAGTCCTTGACTTTGTTACTAATCTGCCAACTTACCTTGAGCAATCATGTGCTATTTTTACTTTATATATTATTTTGATTAATAAATAATATTTGTAAAATAATTATGATCACAAATTATGACATTAGTTTTTGATTGTCACATAGTATGTGTACATATATTTTAAAACCTTCTTTCTTATTAGTAAAATGTTGGTTAAAATAAATGGAAAGAAGGGAATTTTATAAGATGAGCATTTTCTATTATTGCTCTATTATTGCATGGCAGAATTTTAAGATATTCTACTGTCAGCTGCTTATCTGTGTTCCACTGATTTGGGCAGTGCAAGGAGAGACAGAGACAGAATTGCCTATAGTTATCTCTTCTTGCTCTTTTTAGGACTATAGTAAGTTGACTCAGCTGCACAGGTGTCCTGTTAACAGATGACCAGGTGTTGGAATTTTATTCTTGCACTGAAAAAAAAAAGTGTGAAAGGCGGGGGAAAGCATCAAAAGGAAACTAAGGTAAGTGAAATAAAGAAAACCAATTCTTCAAAGAGCCAGATGACACTGAATTCTTGAAGAAAATTGTCAGTCCTTCTAATTTCTTCAGAAGAAAATTCATTCTATGATAGAACATGAGATTCACATTGGATAGTAGTTTTAAAGATATTTGTTTTGCTTTAAATCTGAAATATATAGTGTTTTACAATAAGTGATGATTTAATTGCCAAGTATATACATCTTAAGTCTAATGTTCATCCTCCTTCAAACAATATGCATGTACAAATATAAATATTGGCTAAGGGCCTCCTATGCCAATTACTTCTACTTCTCCTTTTGTTATCTTTAAATTTCTTCATATGGATGAATTTTCCTACATGAAGAATGGCAGAATGAGTTTTCTCATATATTTATCGTGTGTGCAGTGTTATTTATTCAGTGAGAGAATTATCTGTCATGTACATATTCTCATCTTCTTCCATTAGAGATATTAATATAATCTTCAAATTTATGATCCATAGTTTATTTACAATGTAATTTTGGACTGAATTAATTTTCTTCTGGGTCATAACCAGAAATGTGTTTGATGTAATCACATTTGTTCATCCAGGTGCCCACATCCTGTCTTCCAGATCCTTCAGCCTTGGTTTTGGTGGTGATTATGACAAGGCTTACCCAATATTTTATAGGTAACCAAGCTTGTCAATTAAGTTCTTGAATTGTATTAATCTCTAATCACTTGTGTTAATATACTTACTTTCAAAGAATTTGCCAATTATTAAACATTTTAGGAAAACTACCTGCAAAAATGACCTAAAGCTTATCGGAGGGTGAGACTGTCACTCTGCAAAGGGCAACAATATGGTGACCAAAGCAAAGTGAATAGAGCCCAGGTCTAATGGCTTTAGATAAGTAACTTCCTTCCTAAATTTGCTTATCATGGTTATGGAGGATGAGAATCATGACAATTATTAGACAAGAACGTACATTGTTGTTGTTGTTGTTTGTTGTTGTTAGGTGCCATCGAGTCGAGTCCGACTCATAGCGACCCTATGTACAGCAGATCGAAACACTTGCCAATTCTGTGCCAGGCAAACGATCTTATTTATGTTTAAGCCCATTGCGGCAGACACTGTGTCAATCCATCTGGTGGAGGGTTTTCCTCTTTTGTGTTGACCTGCCACTCTTCCAAACATGATGTCCTTCTCCAGGGATTGATTTCTCCTGACTACATGTCCGAAATATGTAAGACGCAGTCTGGCCATTCTTGCTTCCAAGGAGCAATCTGGTTGCACTCCTTCTAGGACAGATTTGTTGGTTCTTTTGGCAGTCCATGGTATATTAAATAGATGTCTCCAGCACCACAATTCAAAAGCATCAATTCTTTTTCTGTCTCTCTTGTTCAATGTCCAGCTTTCACAACCATATGGTGCCACTGAAAATACCATGGTATGAGTCACATGCACCTTCATCTTCAATGTGACATCTTTGCTTATCTTTTGCCACAGCTTTTCCTAGAGCAATGCGTCTTTTGATTTCTTGACTGCTGCTTCCATAGGTCATGGTGGACAGATTTCAGCTGAGCTTCCAGACTAAGACAGACTAGGTAGTAGGACCTAGTGAACAACTCCCTAAACTACTAGCCATTGAAACCCTATGAATGGCAATAAAATAAAATAAAATAAAATAAAATAAAATAAAAAAAGCACTGTCAGACGTAGTGCCAGAAAATGGGCCCCCCAGGTTGGAAGGCACTCAAAAGACTACTGGGGAATAGTTGCCTCCTCAAAATAGAGTCTACCTTGATGACAGAAATGGAGTAAAGCCCTAGAGACCTCTGTTTGCTGATGTAGCATGACTCAAAATGAGGAGAAATAACTGTAAACATCCATTAATTGTTGGAACAGGGAATAATGTATGCAGATTGAATCTAGGAAAATTAGAAATCATTAGAAGGGAAATAGAGCACATAAACATTGACATTCTAGGCATTGGTGAGCTAAAGTGGACTGACGTGTCATTTTGAGTCAGATAAACATATGGTCTACTATGCTGGGAATGACAAACTAAAGAGAAATGGGGTTACATTCATCATCAAAGAAGACATCTCAATAAGATATATAGCAATGATTAAATGAGTATATATGCATGTATGTATGTATGTGCATATATGGCTTAGTAAAACGTGCCTAGTCTACAGTAGGTATTCAATAGTATCAACCCAGTTCTGGCCAGTGCTTTGGTCCTGAACTTTTACCATCTCTTCCTCTCCTAGAAGGTGAGCTAACCAACTCTTTCCATCTCTTGGCAAGGGTGTAGTAATAATTCCTACAAGAATATAGTTCTCCATGGAAAGTGGATTTTTTGTCAGCAAAAATGTTCTTGACTTCCCATTTATCTATTTGCAGAAATACACAAAATCTTAGAATCTCTTTTCGTGTATAAACTGATATTCTTCCTAACAGTTAATATGTCATATATTCAAATCTTTGCAAATCGACTGTTGTTATTGTTGTTGTTGTGAGGGTGCAGTTATTCAGCAGTGACTCTGTCCATATGAATGAGAAAGACACATTGTGTCTTTTGCACTTGCTCATAATGTACAATATCTTTGTACAGAATGAAGGCCTGTCACCTTTGCAATTCTATCATTCATGTTCTAATAGTATCTTACAAGCTTCTTCAGAATTGGTTTATCGCTTTCAACTTGTTTTTAAATTGTTAAGATTCAGAATGCTTCTGTACTCAGTTGCAGCTTGAATTTAAAGGAAAACATTCTTTTGTATTCCCACATAACATTCTTATGTAGATCAATTCAGTACATTTATTGGCACTTAATATTGTTTCCAACTTCAAATGAGCCGAAAAATACATTTATTGTTTATCTCAATCAATTTTTAGTGTTTAATTTCTTTAAATCACATGCTGTATTTAGTGTTTTACTGGTTTTGCTTGATCTCTGCATTTGATAAAGTACTTTGTATCAATAAAACTCTTTTAAAAAAATGTCCCTTCTTCCTACTCCCACTTCTCCCTTTTCCCTCCTTCTATTGTTAATACATTGGCCTTCTTTATGCCAGGATCAGTTTTCATCTGCTAAAGGTACTCCTCCTTTTCTTGAAGACAGATCTGATTTTGTTCTGAATGGTAGCCAGAATTGTCTTCTTAGCCAGATGCAAAGATTGTGCAATAATTATCATGAGAGCAATGAAGAGAAAACAGAATCCAGTTCTATATAACAAGGTATTTATATTTTAACTGGAAGCACCCCAAAATTGAAGCTTATCAGTGTACAGGAGGAAATACTGAACAGCATGGACATTAATGAGCCAGCTCTAAAACTAAAAAATGGACTGTTAGTATTATCCACACAAAATTAACCTCAGGATAAACATCTCAGGCAGCACACAAAAATGTCAGAATAGAACCCATAGAAAAGAGCCTCAGGGGCATCTCCCAGACAGAAAATATGCAATAAAATGGGAGGAAGCTCCAATCTCCTAATCATCTCTGCTGTCAAAGTCTTACTACACTAATTCTTATCCTTTGGCCAATTTCCATTTGAGATAATGTCTAACAGAGTGGGTAAGGAAGTAGATGGAGAAGGGGATTGAAGATCTTTTATTTGCTGTGAGTATTTCTATCATCACACAGCTAGAATACCTTTTTTTTTCCCTTTTGTACTTCAGGATTGAACCCAGGGCTTTGCACATATTTTTGTAAGTATTCTACCAATGGGCTGCATTCCTAGCTCATTTTTTGTTTTGGTTTGGTTTTTATTTTGAGCAGGGGTCTCACTAAGTTGCTCAGGCTGTCTCTGGCCTCGAACTCATGATCCTGGCTCAGTCTCCTGAATTGCCAAGATTATAGGCTTATGCCACTGCGCCAGCTTAGAGTAGCATTTGTTCAATTTCCTTGAATTTAGAGGGGTCTTACCTAAATCACTCATGGTTAGTTGGCATCTCAGCACAATTTATAAACAGATCAAGGCCAGGAACATCTACCCTCTTTTTCATGTCTGTACATGTAATATAAATTTATTATGAAGCATGGTCTTCTTTAGACATAATTATGTAAAATATTCTACATGCTGGCTTAAAGAATGTATTAATGGGTACTAATTATATAGAAATCTTGAACCTGCATTTTTTGAATTATGTATTTTCACCATAGGTAGTACAACCTTTAGTAATGTATGATATTCATACAATATTTCCTTTGCTAACTCTTTTCTAGTCCTTTTGTTGGATTCTAGAGATAAATTTATCAACAAAATGTGGCTAAACAGAAAAATTTTAATCTTAGCTTACTTTCCTCTGTCACTTGAAAGGGAATAATAATAACAAATATGGTGCTAACTGTGGGCAGGTACAAGTAACAGAACCATTTTACAGTTTAATAAGTGGAGACACAGTTAAGTAAAGAAACTATAAATCACAGAAAAATAACTTCAGCTTTTTGAGATAATACAATTACATAAGAGTTGACTTCAGCAAAATATTCATTGAGGATCTTTGCCATATAACAGAGTATATCCTCAAAGCAAAAGGAAACTGAAAGTCTTAGCCAGAATAGAAGAACTCAAGGTATTAATTACCTCTTTATTTGTTGTTGTTGTTGTTAGGTGCCATCAAGTCGGTATCCGACTCATGGTGACCCTCACAGGGTTTTCAATGGCTGACTGTTTTGGGTTTGCCTTGGGAGTGGATTGCTAAGTCCTTCTCCCATTTTTGTAGTGCTGGGAATTGAACTCGGGACCTCAGAAAGTGCAGTGCAGCGCTCTACCAACTGAGCTAAATCCCAGCCCCACCTCTTTATTTATAAAGGTGTAATTCTGAACCTTTTTGTCTGTATTTATACCACATCTTTTATATGTTTTTATCCCTAGATTTTTTTGTTTTAGGAAAAAGTACCAAATCCTGAAAATGTTCCTTTTTGCTATTTTTACATCTTAGTAGATGTCCAACCTGTGGTATATCACCTACCCTTCAGAAAAAAAATTTTTTTTTTCAATAGTATGAGGTTGAACCCAGGGCCATGCACAAGCTAGGCAAGTACTCTACCACTGAGTTGCACTCCCAGGCCAATTTTTATTTTTTAAGACACAGTCTCATGAAGCTGTACAAGCTGCCTCTAGCCTCCCCAGTAGCTGTCATTACAGGTCTGCATATAGTGCCTGGCCTACAATTTCTGATAATCAAGTGACCTCATCTGTAAAATGGGGATTATCATTTCTGCCCTGTTGTGATCACGATAATGTGAGAAAAAAGGAAATATATTATAAATTGCATGTAATATAAGTGGGTATTTTTTGTTTCTACAGCTAAGTATGGAGTATTGCCTAAATATGTATAAAGAAGGAGAAGATGTCAGCATAAATTAAACGTCAAAGTAGTTTGTGCACAGCTCTTCCCAAGATACTAAGGTTCGGAGATAATCAAGGCATGCCTTATTACAGTTAAAGAGAACACCTTAATAATATATCAATACCTTAATGAAGTGGGCTGAGATTTAGCTCAGTTGGTAGAGCACTGCACCACAGTCTCTGAGGTCCCGAGTTCAATTCCCAGCACTGCAAAAATGGGGGAAGGACCTGGCAATCTACTCTCAAGGCAATCCCGAAACAGCCATTGAAAACCTTATGAGCGTCGCTATGAGTCGGATACCGACTCGACGGCACCTAACAACAACAACAACCTTAATGAAAAATGCTGAAAATTAACAAAATTGGTTTAGGTTAAGTTGTGGCTAATCCAGCAGCTTCCAAAATCACTTTGGTTCTTTTGTGTTAGGATCTTTGATGGCTCTATAGTTTGGATTTGAAAGTCCTCCAAAGGCCTGTATGTTAAATGCAGGGTCCCCAACCTGTGGCAACAGAGAGCTTTGGTTGTAGAGACTACAAGGATGGGGAAGTATCCAGTGGATGAATGAAGGACACTGTACCTAGACCCAGTCTACAGTTTTGATAAAAATAATGTGATAAAACTGCCTAGAAGCAAATGACCTCAAGGGAAAAAAATGCCTAAATTCAAGGGTGAAAAGATGCAGATTAAAATTTTGCTTAATACTTTACTTGTGTATTAATGGCAAATTATTATTTGGGTTGTGTTTTTATTTAAAATGTTCTGTAGTTTTGGTTTTCTTCCCCAGCCCCTTTTCACTCAGAAGCTCTTTCAATTTTAGTTAGAAATCTTGCATACTTCTTTTTCAGGAGTATATGTTTAGTGTCAGGAAAAAAGTTTATACTCCTAGAATAATTTCTCATTGTCATTTACATCTATTAACTCTTCTTTATTTTTTCATATAAACCACATAGCCAAATATATATATATATATATATATATATATATATATATATATATATATATTTGTTGTTGTTGTTAAGTGCCTTCCAGTCATGTTCAACTCATAGGGTTTTCAATGGCTGTTTCAGGATTGCCTTGGTAGTGGGTTGCCATGTCCTTCTCCTATTTTGTGGTACTGGGAATCGAACTCAGAGACTGCAGAACAGCACTCTACCAACTGAGCTAAATCCCAGCCTGCATATATATATATATGTGTGTGTGTGTGTGTATATATATATATATATATATATATATATATATATATATATATATATGTCTCAAAGGGAAGAATATAGAAACGAATCCTAGAATAACATGTTATTGATGTACTCCTCAAACTTGTGACTGTGTAGGATTACCAAGGCAGAAAATACTATATATTTGTATCTTTAGGTAAAACTTTCAAAGTCATATTAAGCAGATAGCTATTTATATTCTCTTTTAGTATACCTTTTTAAGAAATAAATAATTCAGTAAAACAAAAAAGACTTATTTAAATGTAGATTACTCTGACACTGATGACTCAATTTACAATCATCCAAGCCCTAAAACCTACATAAATTATGAAGTATTTCTTACAAAAACCTTCAGTAGCCTACTTGTATGCTTTAAATATGTACTGGTGATGAATTCATGTCATTCATCTGGGATCACATCATTCACATTATTCTTATGACACTATGCATATCTGAGACCTACACTGACAGAAGGAAAAGATCTCAACTTGTGTGTGTTTGTGTACCTTTCCATTTAAAAGGATCACCAGAGAGAATGTTACAACTTATACATTACATACACATTCATTTGAATTTCAGTACTTTCCCCTGTGACTTTTTTTAATGCATCAACTTTTCTGTATGTCTTTAAATAGTAGTGGGAAATGAAATCTGACATAGGTTGAATTATCTATAGATTGTGAAAGAATAAGGTTAAATGTGGTATGTGCAGGAATAAATGAAAACAAATAATCACCTTCTTTGCTTCCATTATCTAGATTAAAATGCCATTGTCTTTTCCCCTCTTAATAATTTTCTCCATATTATTCTGTGGCTACATTTTCCATCCATTTAAGTGAAGATGATTAACAAAATTGAGAAACTTAAAACTTAATCTTTAAATCTCATTACACAATAAAGCCATATTAATCACTCTTTGAAACAAATATCAACTAGCTTTCTCATCCATATCAGATATTGTAAGTAAAACTATTGTGCAAAACTGAGTGAAAAACAGACAAGTATTTGGCATGAATGAATGAAGGGGCAAATAATGTTAGATGTTTTTGGAATATATGCATCTTTACTCTTGAGAAACAAAACACATTTTCTTCTGACCATCTGATCATCTCAAAATCTAGTAATGTGGGAAAATTTATATAATTTATAAAAAATTATAAAGACTTTCCATAAAGTGTACATTTTTGTTACAATTCAGAATTTATGAAATAATTTGGACTGAGAGTCTGATCTCTCATATGGAATATTCAGGAACTCAATAATGCTCCAAAGCATTAACAAGGTTCATGTGGAAAATGTTACATTCTAGAATATATTGTAAACTGTGAAGTGGAAAGAACAAATGGCATAAGAATTTGATTGTAGAAAAGACATGTGATTCAGGTCATTGTTCTTTATAATTTGTCAGCAATTATTATGACACAATGGACTATGTAGGCAGTATTAGATAATAAAACAGTAGAAGGTTTAGATCTAAAGATATGAATCAATACCACTTAAATTCAAACCTTAAGTTTACACTGCTCTTCATTTCAGGGAAAATGTAACTGACATATTCTAATCACAATTTCCTTGGGTTAAAATGTGGACAAAAATATTTACCTTGCATGGTTTCTGTAAGAATTAAAGATGGTTATGGTTTTCTACCCATCCTTATCATGATGTTCTTTACACAATGCACATTTAATGATTTATAATATTACCTATTAGTACTGTAAGAAGTTTAGTAATAAAATTATAAAGAGTAACAGTGAAAATATGTATAAAAGTCAGTATATTTTCAGTATTATCTAGAAAGTCTGTAAGAAAAATGAGAAACTCTCTTTTCATTTTACTGGGTCAAAAACAATTGCAGAGAAATGGACTCATCTGAAGGCTAAAATTATACACAATATAAGCTGTCAAATCATTTATTTCTCCCTCTTTTCTCAACTCACCTCATTCTTGATGGAAAACTCAAGGTTGACTGATTCATTTACTTTTTAATTCTTGTACTCATTCATTCATTCATACATTCTATCAATATTCACAGAATGAGAGTTATGCTCCAATGAGTGTGTGAAGGCAAAAAAATACCAGAAGCAGTTCTTCCCACCAGAGTTTTTAGATTAATAGAAGGGAGTGCAAAGCATTTATTATCATTCAAAATGGCTACATGTTTATAATAGATGTGTGGATGGAATTACCTGGAATTACATTTTAAATTATTACTAGAAATTTTCCACTTGTGGCAAGAAACTAAGAGCACAGGAAGACTCTGTAAACCCACACAAAGGAGCAATCAAGGTGGTGATATTTCCCAGGATGAAGTGCTTTATTATATCTAGAGCATGGAGTTTCTACTTTGAAAGGAATGAGCACTGGCTGATGTGAAAGGCAGTTATATTTTCAGAGGTGGATGTTACAGAGTTATCTGTGGCATCAGAGTAGAAATGTAACTAAGAGAGAGGATAGAATCGTAAACAAACAAACAAACAAAAAGTATAGGTAGATATCAGGTTGTCCGACAAAAAACAGACCATCCAGATAGGATGTCTGACTATTATGGGGATTAACGAAGAGAGTGATGTATCAGGAAATAGCACTGAACCAAAGACTAAGGCAAGAGAGTACAATCCCCTGAGCTTGATTCCAATCACAGCCTCAAATACTACTTCACATTGGTTGAAGAAATGAAAAGGTATGCGTGAAAAACCAGTGATTATATTATCTTGACTTTCAGGTATAAATAACTAGATAACATTACTCATTCTTAATAATCGCTTAATTATATCAAGAACAATAATGATACAGAAAACAGCTGGAAAATGGATGACTTCTATCAGGATAACATGATCATAGGACTTGGATGCACAAAACATTTCCTGAATAATGAGAACATCCAGATAAAGATGAATAATTCTCACCAGTTAGAATGGCTTAAGGGGAAATGATCATACTCATCTGGTTTTCAGACATCATCCATTTATTCACTCAATAGATATTTTCAGAGAGAATTATTGCACAAGATAGTTGCTAGGAGGATTACAGCAACCAGTGGGCCATTGTTTAATACATTGAATGCACAAAATAAATGGTTTAAAACCTTTATTTTCTTAAGATGATTAAATATTTTTTTCAACCAGTCTACAAATTATTTTTCTAAATACTAACTTCTACACCACAGTGCCTGCTGAAGCTTTGGTCCAAAACCTCATGGAAATCAGGGATTCTCAAAAGAGACTAAGGAAATAACCTCAAAAAAAGTAAAATGGAAAAGTGTTAATACAACTGATTTGGCTCAAGACCCAACAGGATTGACAGAAGGCAACAGCTGTAGAGGAGGGATGTAGCAGGGATTCTAACAGAACATGGATATCCTGAGAGAGAGAGAAGAAAAGAGAGCTTCACCATAATAAGCATTCATGGAAGACTGGGGATTTCTTGGGATTCAAGGAAGATGAATTAAGGGTTAGGAAACAAAGTCATGGTAGAGAATGTTATATTGGAGAAACAAATATAACGTGTTGAACATTTACTGCCTTCCTGGGTCAGACTTTTAACAACTTTGTCAGGGATGTTGACATGAAAAAGCACCCAATGGGATGATATTGTGTGGCTCTTGACATTGAACTAAACTAAGTTTGATGTTACGTCTTTTCATAGAGAGAAAAACATAAACAAAATGAAAAGCAGCTTCTTTCAAAAAACAAAAAGCCAAACAAGTCTCTCTGATTGCTTCTATCATGATCTAGTCATTTTAGATTCAGATTTATTTATTTATGTATAAACATCACAACTGTTGGATATTGCTCACAATACTTTGAAACTTGCACTATTAGAGAATTTCAGGTTGGTCAATATATTTTCAGAAGGTTCCTCTGTGTATGTTGGCATTGTAATGATAGATTGGACAGATCTAAAAAATGATTATAGACATCAAGTTGGATATAATCTTCTAACCTCTCCATAGGCATTACTATCATTCAATAAGAAAGCAAAAGGTTATTAAACAGACAAGAAAAAAAGAAAAGACCAAATTACATGTCAAAAGAGATGTTGGAAATTGCCCTTGAACATCGAGAAGCTAAAGGAAGATATGATGAAGTTAAAGAACTAAACAGAAGACTTCAAAAGGCAGCTCAAGAAGACAAAAACAAATATAACATGTGTTAACAGTTGGAGACAGAAAACCAAAAGGGAAGAGAACATGCTCTGTGTTTCTCAAGCATAAGGAAGTAAAGAAACATTCAAGCCTTGATTGGCAGTAGTGAAAGATTCTACAGGGAAAACATTAAACTATATAGGAAACATCAAAAGAAAATGGAAGGAATACAGAGTCCTTATGCAAAATGAACTGGTAGATGACCAACCATTTCAAGAGGTTGCATAAGATGAGGAACCAATGATATTAAAGGATGAAGTGGAAGCTGCTTTGAATGAATGGGCAAAACACAAGGCTTCAGGAATTAATAGGATACCAACAGAGATGTTTCAACAAACAGATGCAGCACTTGAGATGTTAACATGTTTATGCCAACAGATTTGGAAAACAGCTACTGGGCCAACTGACTGGAAGACATCCATATCTGTGCCTATTCCCAAGAAAGGGGATCCAATTGAATGTGGAAAGTACTGAACCATATCATTAATATCACACACAAGCAAAATTTTACTAAAGATCATTCAAAAGTGACTATAGCAGTATATAAACAAGGAATTACCTGAAAATCAAGCAGGATTCAGAAGAGGGTGGGCAACCAGGGACATCATTGCTGAAGTCAAGTAGATATTAGCCAAAAGTAGAGAATATCAAAAAGATGTCTATGTTTTATTGACAACACAAAGGCATTTGATTGTGTGGATCATAACAAAATTTGGATAACACTTCAGAAAATGGGAATACCAGAGCACCTAATTGTACTCATGAGGAATCTGTTTGTGAACCAGGAGGCAGTTGTTTGAATAGAACGAGGAAACACTGTCTGGTTTAAAGTTGAGAAAGGTATGTGTCAGGGCTGTATACTTTCACCATATCTCTTCAATTTATATGCTGAACAAATAATCCAAGAAGCTGGACTTTCTGAGGAAGAACATGGCATCAAGTTGGAGGAAAACTCATTAATAACCTGCATTATGCAGATGACACAACTCTGCTTGCCGAGAGTGAAGAGGATCTAAAACATTTACTGATGAAGATCAAAGACCATAGCTTTCAGTATGGGTTGCAACTAAACATCAACAAAACAAAAATCCTTACGACTGGGTCAGTATGCAACTTCACAATAAATGGAGAAAAGATTGAGGCTATCCAAGACTTTTTTTTTTTTTTTTTTTTTTTGGCTTAGCTCTATAATCAAGACCCATGGAAGCAGCAGTCAAGAAATCAACAGTCCCATTGCTCTGGGAAGAGCTGTGGCAAAAGATATCTTTAGAGTACTGAAAAGTCAAGATGTCACATTGAAGATGAAAGTGCGCCTGACTCATGCCATGATATTTTCAGTCACATCATATGGTTGTTAAAGCTGGACATTGAATAAGGGATACAGGAGAAGAATTGATGCTTTTGAATTGTGGTGCTGGAGACGAATATTGAATATACCATGGACTGCCAAAAGAATCGCTGGGATTTAGCTCAGTTGGTAGAGCGCTGTGCTGTAGCCTCTGAGGCCCCGAGTTCGATTCTCAGCACCACAAAAATGGGAGAAGGGCCTGGCAATCCACTCCCAAGGCAGTCCCGAAGCACTCAGCCATTGAAAACCCTATGAGGGTTGCTATGAGTCGGATACCGACTCGACGGCACCTAACAACAACAAGCCAAAAGAATCAACAGATCTGCCCTAGAAGAAGTGCAACCAGAGTGCTCCTTGGAAGGAAGGATGGCCAGATTGCATCTTACATATTTTGAACATGTGGTAAGGACAGACCAATCCCTGGAGGAAGACATCATGTTTGGGAGAGTGGCAGGTCAATGAAAAAAAGGAAAATCGTCCACCAGATAGATTGTCATAGTGCCTGCAACAATGGGCTTAAACATAAATAAGATAATGTGCCTGACACAGCAGGCACAGAATCAGGAAGTATTTCAATCTGCTGTACATAGGGTCAGTATGAGTTGGACTTGACTGGACAGCACTTAACAACAACATAGCCATTAATATAGCCACTTGCACAAATATAAAAACATAAGCAGTATTAAAATGCTCATTTTATATTCAGACAAATAAAACCTTGCAAGAGGGTAAGTTACTTGCCCAAGGACATACAGCTAGTAAGTGGCAAATAATTATCTTAATAAAGGCAGTCTCATAGTGAATATTTATCCTTTATACTCAGTAATAACAAGAAGTAATATTATTTTCATTTTTACTAAGACACTAAATATACATTCTAGACAGTTTTAAGCACTGTGATACTAATACACTGCCTAAATTCTTAATAAGGAAAATAACTAATAATTACCAGCAATACTATGCTAAATTTATATCAGGTTAGCAATCAATGCAATGTTAGAGATCCCGAAGCAATCCTGAAACAATCAGGCATTGAAAACCCTGTGAGCGTCACTATGAGTTAGACCCAACTTGACAGCACCTAATAACAACCTATCTAATACCACATACTCATAATCTCATAGAGATATGAATAAATTCAATTCCAAAGTCAACTCCAAGAATGACAAATTCAAGAGTTTGTTTTCTGAGCACAGAGATGTTTTCCCCTGCCTCTGGATCCAGAAGGCAAAATATAGGAGTGATACAAACATAGCCAATCATTTTTACAATGGAGACCCATGTTCCTTCAATTTTGGATAAAGAAATGGTCAAGAGTATAAGGCCATAGTAATTGATAAACAAACATTCACAAACTAAGCCAACCATTGTCAGTAGGCCCAGCATCAATTTTTTTAAGGGTTGGGAGAAGTACAAAAATACATACATCTATACATAGTTGATGGTCTTCATAAGGAATCCACACAACCAACAGCCATCTTGGTTAACTATGCATGTAGGAATTCTAATGTTTACTTAATCAGAATGCTGTCATGTGAGAAATATGAGAATTACAAAATCTTTAGATCCTTTTAGGTTAAAAACAAATGACATACTTACATTATTAATAGAAGTGCATACTGGTTTCGGTCCATAAAATCTTTGGGAAGGGACAACTGTAAAGGAAGTTCTTTTAAAGAAAGAACAAAATATTAAAGATGGAGAGTCATTTACTTGTAAAATTGTAAGATGCAGAGAAAGCTGTTCTTGAATAACATAGCATGCACAAAACTTTACCATAGTCGTCAATATGAAGGATTTTAATTTCTGACTTTACTATCTTCTTCTGGACAGCTTCCTTCAGCATAGAATTGTTTTCCAACATAAAATATTCTGTAAACCAAAAAGAGTAGTATAATTGGCTAACACCTATGTATTTATCATGAGTCAGTGCAATGCCATAAAATATAATCCAGTTGCTAGCATTTGGAAGTTACTGTGTTCGGAACTGATTAAACTCTTAGAAATTGTCTTTTAAATTACAACAATTTTCCAACTGAGCTTCCTTATTTCAGTGAAATTTTTTACAATTGTTTCTATACTTTGGAATTACCATCTGCATTTTCAAAATAAAAACCTGATCTTGTTAATTAACATACTTAAGAATATTTAAAGGAATGCAAAATTATCTAGCAGCAAATGAGTTGGAATTTGAAATGTCTGGATACCATATAAAAATTCAGGATAACGACAAAATTTAGAACAGAAACAACCAAGAAATGACACTGATGATATAATTATCAGATAAGGACATTGAAACAGAGATTAAAACAATAGCCCATCTGTTCAATAAGGTAGAAAAAGCATCAGGATGTTACATATTCCAAAATCAGAATTTGAGACACATGAGAATTCTACAACATGAGATAAAAAATATAGTGGTAGGATAGAATATTAGATACTGCAGAAAAATTAATGAACTTGTCCATACAGTTAAAGAAAATATCAAAAATAAAAAATGAAAGAATTGTAAAAACGTGATAAAACATCAGTAATTTGCTGGAATTTTGATTTATATTGTATTAAATCTATAGATCTAGTTTGAGAGACTTTATATAATAAAAAAGTGAGTCTTCAAATCCACATGTGGGTCTGTATCCATTTGAATCTTAAATTTCTGTCACACATTATATACCTTTTACCTTAGAGTAATTACATATTTTATTAGATTTATTTCTAGATATTATATTTCAATGTTATCTTAAGTACTATTTTAAACTACTCTTTAATTTTTATAATTTATAAAATAGTTGAATGTTGCATATTTACCTATATCTTTAACCATGACAAGTTCACTTGTTTCTAATAGTTTCTTTTGTACGTGTATACATAGTGTCTCGTTTGTCTGTTTTTTAAAATTTGTACACAAGTATGTTTTCTACAAATAAAGACAGTTTTACTACTTATAATTCTTTTCCTTGCCTATTGCCCTAGCTATGTCCTCCAACACAGCATTGTCCAGAAGTGATGAGAATAGACACACTTGACTTTCCCAGTCCCAGGGAAAAGCTTCAATCTTCCATCACTAAGCATGATGTCAGTGATTGTTGTTGTTGTGAGTTGCTGTCGAGTCAGTGTCCAACTCATAGCAACCCTATGTACAACAGACAAAACACTATTGTTGTGCTTCTCTGCTAATCATAGGGTTTTCAGTGGCTGATTGTTTTTTGGGATTGGGTTGCTGAGTTCTCCCCATGTCAGCTATAGAATTTATTTATTTGTTTGTTTGTTTATTATGCTGAAGATAAAACCCAGGGCCTTGTGCATACTAAGCAAGTACTTTACCACTGGGCTACATCCCTAGACCTATAGTATTTTTGCATTTATCATTAAAGTTAGGGAATTTCCTTTCTATTTTTATACTGCTGAGTAATTACTATTAATTCTAATTGTTGTTTGTCAAATTTATCAAATCCATTTAAAAAATCCTTCCAAATATCAGTGTAATATGCTGAATTACATTGATGAATTGTTGAAGATTACAGGACTAGGTATTCCCTGGGGAAACCTTATATAGTCATAAAGTATTACCCTTTTTAAAAATTAGTATTAGCCAGCTTCCCTGGTACATGTTTGTGATTCCAGTGATTCAGAAGGTTAAGATAGGGGATCACAATTTCGAGGCTAGAGGCAGCTTGTGTAACTTAACAAGAGCCTGTCTCAAAATGGGCTGGGGCTGCAGCACTGGTAGAGTACTTGCAAAGCATGTGTGAAGCCCTGGGTTCAACCTGCCAGTACTGTAAAAAATTATAAATAAATGAAAAAAATAAATAGGTTTGACTTGCTAGCTTTTAATTAAAGTGTTTCACATCTCAATTCTTGAGAACATTTGATATTGTTTTGTCCTTGAAATGTTTATGTCTAAATTTACAATACAGATAATTTAGGTCTTTTATTTTCTGAAACAGTTTGGGTAAGGCTGCTGTTAATTTATTAAGTGTTCCAGAGAATTCACCAGTGAAGCTAACTGAAATTGAAGATTTATTCATGGGAAGAATGTTAATTGTTAATTTTTAAAAATTTAGTAGATGATGGGATATATATGTATTATGTTACATTGGTTTAGTTTGGTTTTCCATCAGTATGTTAAAGGTTTTTTTTGTGTCTTTTGGGCTGTTTTTTTTATGATGAGAGATACACAGTCATTTTTTGTTACACTGCTAGTAATATGTGGACGTAATGCAACTATTTTTGATAACACATTTTTTAATCACTTGTTTTCTACAATGTGATTGTTTTGTACATTAGTGTGAAAATTTTGGGACTTATCTTCTTTGGTTTTTAATGTAATTTTTCATCAGAGTTTGAACTTTATTGTGTATTATTTCATCAAATTTTTTAGACAAACCCCCTACTTTCTGACTCCAATTACAAATATAGTAGATGGAGAAATTGGTCTTATTGTAACTGAGGTTCTATTGATTTCTTACATTCTTTTTATCTCTGTGTCTGTAAAGTTTCTATTGATATTATTTCAAGTTCACTGATCTGTTCTTCTATAGTATCTGTTCTGCTCTTAGTATTTTCTAGTGAAGTTTTTATTTGGCAGCCACAGAATGACAGAAACTAAATCATCTGTACAGACTACTTCTCAGCTGGAGGTCATTGAATAGAAGAACTGAGAGGTCAAGTAGTTCTGAAAGGGCAAAAGAGAGATAGCCAGGGCTCTGAGTAATAGTCCATTAAAATGTACTTATAGACTAGCATTTTCTGTTATATATAATATATTATCAATAGCTTTGTTAAAATAATCTCTTCTAGAATTATTTTCTCAGTATGAATAAAATGGCAAAAAAAGATATAAAAGATAGAAGGCTTATGATTTATTTTTTTCCAAAATATTTGTGACAATTTATATTTCTACAAACAAATTATAAGAGCCTATTTATATTCCCTAGGGGCTGGGGATCAACTCAGTTAGTAGAGTGCCATGCTGTGCTCTCTGAGGACCTGGGTTCAATCCCCAGGGCCTCAAAAATAGGAGAACAATGTTGTAATTCATTCCTGAAACAATCCCAAAACAGTCAGCTTTGAAAACTTTATGAGGGTTGCTATGAGTCATACCTGACTCAAAGGCATCTAACATTTGTATTTTCATCATTAAAGCAATATTTTTATGTTATTAATTTATTAGGAAAATTACATGATGATATTTTACTCTGCATTTCTTTGGTCAACAGTGAGCTAGAAGTTTTTCCATGCTTGTTAAATATTTTAATTTTTCTTTTCCTAGCTTTCTCCTATTGCCTTATTCTATTTCATGTGGCTCCAAAATGAGTTATGACTGAATCATTAGTGCACTTTCAAAGTTGTACTTGTCATTGAATGTAAATTTTATTTCTATAAGTAATTGTCCTTTGAAAAGAAAAGTAAGGACTTGACCACTGTTCATAACTCTTTTTAAAATTTTTCTTGATTGAGACAGAGTTGTCTTCTGAATGGGAAAATCAGAAGAATTTCCCTTATCCAGAAATGTTTTATAACATGCAAAAGAAATATTTCATAACTTGCAGCAAGATTATTATAAAAACATTGCATTGTAAAAATAAGATAAAATTAAATTAAAACTTTATCACAAATTTCCTTTTAATTATCCTTTATTAAAGGCAGACTATGAAATATAATACAAATAATTTTAATTTATTAAGTATGTACTATATATCATAAACATATTTCACTCTACTACAAATGTATTTGCTTATTTGTCTAGGAAGAAATTTATCTGATATTAGCTAATTTGTATCATTTCCTAAAAGTATGTGGTAGACTCATTTCATACAATGATTTTTCTATCTATGAAGTTCAACTTTCTGTTTTTATCAATGATACTTTCATTATTATTACTTTTGCTGTCAGTATTGAGCAAATTTATTTTGCTTATCATAACCTTTTTAAAGTGTATACTGAAGACAGGAATAAAGGAATAAAAGGAAACTAAAATATATGCTAAATATCTTCCTGTCATTAAAGGAAACAACACAAATTGAGAATCTGTCTTTGTCTGGGACAGGTAATAAGTCTCCATATAATAGTATTTGCTGTTGGTGTTAAATGTCATCCAGTCAAGTCCAACTCATAGACCTCCTATGTACAACAGAAAAGAAAATACCCAACACTGTGCCATGCCCAGCATTATGTCTCAAAGTGCTTATCGGTTATTCATAGGGTTTTCCATGGCTGATTGTTTCAGGAGTAGGCTGCCAGGTCCTTCTCCCAAGCCTGTTACATCCTGTGGTATTCCCAGTTGGTCTCCCATCGAAGGACTAAGCAGACTGACCTGCTTAGCTTCTGAGATCTGACAAGATCAGACACCCTGAATTGCCTTTTTTTCAAAATTAAGTTGATCATTCAAATTTATACTTTTATATCTATATGTCCTCTAAGTCAAGGTATCTAACTAAGATGGCCACTTTGATATAAGTCTGTGATGCCGAATAAAAATATGATAGAAAATTATGCCATAATACTGCACTGGTTAGAAACCCTAGCCTCATTGATTACTGGCATGGCCATTGATTAATATGACTCTGGCCAAGTTACTTAACTTCTCTGTGACTCAAGTTTCTCATTTTTGAAAGGAAATACAGTGGTACCTCAGCACTCAACCACAGTATATTCTGGAAGGCAGGTCAAATGCAGATCAGTTGGAGTACTGAGTACTTTTTCCCATAAAAAATAATGTAACTGTATTCACTGGTTCCAACATCACACTGAATGGCTAATTCAAACATACATGTGCTACTCACAT
>VMDO01005221.1:0-76636 GCA_007922755.1 Pedetes capensis
GACATCATGTTTGGAAGAGTGGCAGGTCAACGGAAAAGAGGAAAACCCTCCACCAGATGGATTAACACAGTGTCTGCAACAATGGGCTTAAACATAAATAAGATGGTTTGCCTGGCACAGAATCGGCAAGTGTTTCGATCTGCTGTACATAGGGTCGCTATGAGTCGGACTCGACTCGACGGCACCTAACAACAACAATAACCTCTGTGCATGCTGTTCCCTCTGTGTGGAATTATCTTCCTGATTATCTTGACCTGATTAGCTCCTACCTATCTTTCATATTGCAGCCTAAACCTCTCTTCTTCCAGGAAACCATATTGCCCTCCCCTGGTTAGATCCTTCTGCTATTGGTGCACTCAAGATAGGTTCTCACACCTGCATCTCCATGTCCAATGCTGCACTTTTCACAATAGCAAGGATATGGAATCAAACAAAGTTCCCTTCAACAGAAGAATGGATAAAAAAAAACTATGGTACATATACACAGTGGAATACTACTCAGCAATCAAGAGAAATGAGATAAGAACATTCACAGCAAAATGGATGGAATTAGAGAAAATTATTTTAAGTGAATGAACACAAGCTCAGAAAGAGAAACACCACATGTTCTCACTCATATATGGGAGCTGAATCAAAATTATAACAAGGAAAAATCCTATTCAAAGGTCAGATCAAAATAAAAGAAAAAAAATCTAAGAATGGTGTTATTATAAATGGTCTAGAAAATGCATGCAATAGTTCTGACAAGATAAAAACAAAGTTCACTGCAGGAAGAGTTTCTATCTTAAACAGAACTGGAACCCAAGGACATATAGAAAAATATTACCAAGTAAATGATAGAGAAGACTTAGATGGGGAGGGTGGGATGGGGGGAAGCATACAAGAGGGTAAGGGGGAACCTATATGAATAATGTACATCAAAATGCATATATGGATATGTCACAATGAAAACCATGTCAGAATGAATCACATTAAGGTGTACATTAAAAATTTCCAATAAAAAATCTCTAACAGAAAGAAAAGATAGGTTCTCAGTACACCTCACATTTCTCTTTTGTAAACATCATTACATTTAACATTCTTTGTTCAACATCTGTTTTCACTGCTACAGTGTAAGCCACCTGAAGGCAGGGACCATGTCTATTTTGTTTACCTATTCATCATGAGCAATCCTTGATATGGTGCTCAACACATTTTTGTTTGAAGAATGGATGCCACCATTTATCTCTTCTTAGATTTGACTCTGTTTTGGGAAGCCCACTTGAGACACATAGTCTTTAGAAGTCGGAGTGTGTGGCTCTTTTCTTGTTTGGCTCCTCCCAGTTCTTGGCCCCTGTGGACTTTCCCATCCCCAGCAAAGCTCTTGCGCTGGAGGAAGAAGTCTATGGTGGTTAGGGTGGGAAAGGATTTATTGGAAGACAGAACTTTTGTATTACTGGGGCTAGAAAGGGGAAATCTGTACTGAACTCCCAGTGCTGTGTTGAAATGGGATGGAGAGTCCATGTTAAATTGTGAAGGTTTTATTGCCTGTTTTATTGCTACTCTTGATGACGGAAGGGAGAGGGCAGACAGAGGATATTGCCAGCGGGAAAGTAGATGGGGGTAGATATACTGATGTTCTGATTATTCACTGCCTTCTCTAGAAGTTCTTGGAATGTTTCTTTCAAATTCTTCCTGTTTTCTCTTAAAATGGTACATAAGTGCATTTTCCTCTAATACTCTGTGCCCCTAAGAATCAAAGCATCTTATATTTATATCTAAGGTGCATCTGACTCATGCCATGGTATTTTCAGTTGCATCATATAGTTGTGAAAGCTGGATATTGTACAAGGGAGACAGGCGAATTGATGCTTTTGAGTTATGATGCCAGAGACAAATATTGAATATACCACAGACTGCTAAAAGAACCAACAGATCTGTCCTAGAAGTGCAACCAGAGTGCTCCTTGGAAGCTAGACTGCATCTTATGTATGTTGGATAAGTAGTCAGGCAGGACCAATCCCTGGAGAAGGAGATCATGTTTGGGAGAGTGGCAGGTCAACAAAAAAAGGAAAACTCTCCACTAGATGGATTGACACAGTGTCTGCAACAATGGGCTTAAACATAAGTAAGATCTTGTGCCTGGCACAGAATCAGAGAGTGTTTTATTCGGTTGTACATAGGGTTGCTATGAGTAGGACCAACTCAACAGCACCTAACAACAACAAAGTATTCTTTCCTCATTCAACAATTGTTTATTGGGGCTTCTTTTGTTTGAGTTCTGACTAAGGGTTTGGCATGCAAAGATGGATACATTAGAGTCAGGTTTGTTTGTTTGTTTTGTTTTTGCGGTACTTGGGGGTTGAGCCCAGGGCCTCACACATACTTTGCAAGCTCTCCAACACCGGGATGCACCTGCAATCATTTCTTATTTTTTTTATCTTGAGACAGTGTCTCACTAAATTGCGCAGGCTGGCTCTGGTCTCAAACCTACAATCCTCCTGCCTCAGCCTCCTGAGTTGCTGGGATTATAGGCTTGCTCCACCATACCTGGCTCAGATCTCAAGATTAAGAATACACAACACATTTGTATGAAAATGCCCTATGAAACACATTATATCTTACACTAACTTAAAATAAAGATTAAGAGTGGGAGACCAGGAGGCAGGTAGACTTAGATTTCAAATCTGGGCCTATGTCTTCTAGGATATGGTTACAGTAAATCACTTACCCTCTCACACCCAGAAAGCAGTGTGCAAGTGTTGCATTTAATTGGTGCAATGAATGCAAGATATTTAACATGGTACCTAGCATGCAGTATCTACTTAAATATTTCATTCTCTTAGTGATTATGGCTTTTTTACCCCTTTGGTAGTGGTGGTGATGACAAGAAATTTGTTTATATTAAGCTTTATAAATCAAGAATTTATAAATGAGGTTAAAATTACAGCAAAGAAAGTTTATTTGGGTGAAGAATAGATGTGCCACTTGGGAAACACAGGCACAGCTAGACTGAACCAGCCTTCTAATGAAGGAAAATGGGCTTGGGTTTTTTTCAAGTCTAGCAATTAGACACTGATATAAATAATGGTGGCCATAAACTTTATAAGCCCATTGAAGTTATACCTGGTTAGGTCAAGAGGCAATACTGGTCCCTCTGATATTTTCAAAATTTGGAAGATATTGTTAGGGATTCTAAAAGTTGTTTTATTTGGCAGATTCTGTGTGGCAATCTTCCTCCCGTCAGCAAATCTCTAAAGCTAAGGAAAAAAATTTTTAAACCACTTTTTAGACTTTTTGACTTTTATTTTATTTAGCTTCACATGATACACACAGACTTAATTGCTTATTTTTTAAAATAATGTGCTTTTTTATAAAAATACAGTTTAAACATTATAAAAATACAATAAAAATATTTCTTTAAAATGTATATAAGTTAGAAATTAATATTTTTTTACATATGTTATGTTTTTTGAGACAGAGTCTTGCTATGTAGCTCAGGCTGTCCTTGAACTCATATTCTCCTCTGCCTCACCCTCCTGAGTGCTGGGATTACAGGCATGCACCAATATGCCCTGCAGGTTAACAATTTATTGAGGTAAGGTTATATATCCCAAGAAATTATCTGGCTCTGAAACAGGATATTCAAACTGCCTATACATTTATATTATCATTTCAAAACTATTACATATAATATTTCAAGTGGTACTTCATAAAATTATAAATACTAGTCACATATAAATTAACTCAAATTTAGCATATTTAAATTATCAATAAATTAAAAATAATTAAAATAGTGTCCTAACATTCATACTGTCAGTTCTTCGTAGAGAACAATATAAGGTAGGTATCCAATGGACAGGACTGTTTCTGACCATAGGAAGAAATGCCCATGAACTGATAATCTCAGATGCTGCACGCTATGCCTTTCGAATAACCCTCAGGGTGAACTGCAGGAATTCTTGAAGTTTACACAGGATGAGGTGAATTGTCATGGTTTTCTGCCATTTGTCCTGTGACTTCAGCTTCTCCAACAAGATGGCATTTGCAGTGGGGCTAGGTAAGATTATTTTATCTGGATTTACCTGAAGGGAAAAGAAAACACAAAGGATTATCTAAATATCACACAAATCCTTTGCAGTGGAGTGATGCTTTGGGGTGTGAGAAGATGCTCAAATCTGTGGTGAATGACACTAATTGGGCCCCCCTTCCCTGACCCATCCAAGTAAGGAGAAATTATTTGGCACCAAGCTAACCCTAAAAAGGACCCTTTTATCACAACTGAAGTTTAATCAACCCTTTGCCTCATTGCTATCCCACTAAGACGGTAAGCATTTAGAAGGCAGCACTACTGTCTTATCTGTCTTCCCTTCTGCTATCCAAAATCACCAGAGGTGATTTTCAACAGGGCCTGGCACATAGTTGCTATTCAATAGATGAATAGCAAAACTCATATACCTTTAGCTATGAGCTAAACTTATAGCTGAAGGTAATTTAATTGCTTCTCAATCTAGTACTTTCCACTGGTTTCCCTCTCATTATCCATCCAGCATCTGTTGAGAGTCCACCAGTCTGGTGGTATAAAGAGGACTAAGAACACCTTTCTACATACCTACCAGAATGGGGATAAGTAATTTGCGCAGGGCTTGCACTTATAAATATGGTTCTGGAATACTGCAGCATTGGCAACACTGGGGAACTCATTGGAAAGGTGAATCTCAGGCCACCCCAGACCTGATACATCAGATTTTGGGGCAAAACAAGATCCCCAGGGGATTCCTGTGCACATTAAAGTATGAAAAGCCCTGGTTTAAGGTAAATAACTATAAGCAGCAGAGGAAGTATTAGCACCAAAGTTTTATTCCAGGGCTCTAATCATTGCACTTTGCTTGACTCTTCCATAATCTGAGCTATCAACCCTTTGTTATCTGCCTTCTAATAACTAGTTGGTGGTGGCCAAAGCTCTTGGTCTCTCCTTTTCCAGTCATTAGCCTTTGGCCACTTCTCAGCACTGTCTCTAGTAACAAGAATGTCATTTAGCAGAGACTAAAGTATTAAATCATTTTTGTGCTTTGTGTTCTTTTATAATGGCTCACTGAGGGAGGTTGGATGTTTCCTTCTGTCTCTTACAGGTTTTTTCTTAACCCTTAAGCTATTAGAAGTTGATATTAAAATCCAGTGTAGTTTTAAATAGTTATTGATGTTCTGTGTAGAAGAGAGCCCAAACCAAAAAACAAACAAAATTGTTTAACTATCAGGAGCTACTTCTCAGACCCTTTTGCTTACACGTAGCCATCTTTGTGGAAGCAGTGTGCAACCCTGAGTTGTCAGGTACTTTCCTTAGCATTTCTTCCCCACACCCCAAAAGAAATGAGGAAGTGCTCACCTGTTCTTTCAGGATCTGGATCAAGGTTTTGGTACTGCTTTGCACATTACTGGCTTTCTCATCCTTAAGCTCATCCCTGATGTATTTCAGGTAGATCTGGTACTCCAGAAAACCAGAGGTGATTTTCAACAGGCAAGTGTCCTTTGACAAGAGAGGGTGGGGAAATCAGTTATTGCTAGGAAAGAGAATTGTTTGAAAACTTAAAATTCCTGCAATTCAGCATTTTCTCTGTCTGCTCTTCTAGAGAATTAGGCATCATATTTTAGGACACCAGACAGCATCTACTGCCTTAAATATTTGAATAACCAGAGGCACTGCTTAATTAATTTTACTCAAAGCCCAGCAGATGCTGGTGTGTGGCAGTGGAGATCCTTTTCTGACTCTCTCCTCAGTGCTCTTCCTGCACTCTTGCCTTTGGCAAGATTTGCCTGGAGCTTCCTTTTATTGAATGATCAGAAGTTAATGCAGGTTATCTCACTGTCTGGACAGAGAGGAGTATGAAAAATGACCTCAGCAAAGAAGGTGGGCCTGGATCCTCCCAGGGCCAGCCAGAGAGGAGAATTGTCCCCAGACCACCTTATCCAGGATGAACTAGCTAAAGTGGCTGGGATTGCTAACACTTGAGAATTGTGAAAAATCCCAATACAGAAGACTCTACCTGTTCAAAGATTGTTTTTTAAAAAGCTTTAAGTTGTTTTCCTCATAAAATTTACATAATGCTCTTTATATCTATCCCCTTCTTTGTTGCCTGCCTGATCTAGAGGTATACAGGCACTGCATGCAAGATGGAGAACTTTGGTTAAGGAATAGCTAAAACCAAATATGATAAGTCCATACCTGATTATGTCCAATTTGGAAGCATCCATCTTTTTTTGCCATCTTTGGAAGGTTCAGATTGTTTTTTGACACTGCCACCTCATACTCCATACAGTTTTCATCATTGTGACACATCTGGGAAAGAGTACCAAAATTGTTATCATCTAAGTGTCCCTAAAATAAACACCACTAGAGGGCCGATACATGTTCTACCACCGCCAGGAAAAGTCTCTAAGAAAAAGGAAGCCACAACTTATTGGCATGCTGGCAAGCAGAGTCTAGTACAATTAGACACATTTGGGCTCGGTCCTGGGCTCGCCTGGGACTTCAGGCTTGTTACTTATCTTGATTCTCAGTTTCCTTATCTCCAAGTAGGGAATCATTAAATACCTCCCTTATGCATTTGTTTTGAGGATTAGATGTAATATTTATATAAAGTACCTGGCACATATTAGGTATTTAATAAATGACAGAAATTTAATGATAATTTTCAGTGAATATAATTCAAACTGTAGAATGTTCCAGCTGGAAAGACCTGTGAGGTAATCTAGTCTAACCCCACAATTTTACAGATAGCATCCAGAAGTGTTTGGGAACTTGCCCCGAGATCACAAAGCTGATTTGGCACAACCACAAGTCAAGGCTCCCGATTCTTTCTCCTGTATTCTTTTCTTTCTATCAGAGCCTAAACATTTTGCATTTAAAACTGGAAAATGCTTTAACCTACTTATGAGTTTCTCACTTTGATGGGCCCTAAAGCATGCATGTTGGCTGGAATGACCCTGGAGAGTCCTAGCTATTGAATTTACATAACCTAAAAGTACTGTAACTGATCTGAGAAGCTGAACATTCATTTCAAGTGGCACTTTCCTAATCCTCCCAAAGTTCAAGGGACAAAATGAAGTCTGACAGCCCTTACTTTTTTGGTAAGGAAAAAGGAAGCAGTAAGAAGCAATGACACTCAGCTCATGCTAAGTGTGAAGCTGAAAATAGGCCAGGGACCATGGATTGTAGCCTCACTGTATATTTTCCAGAAATGGAGGGAACCTCTTAAAACCAGCAGCACAGAAGAAATACAGAAAAACAGTCTAGTCTGTCTCTTTGGCCGCAGATGTAAAGTGCCCTACAACCCAATAGAGACTTCCCAATTCAGAAGCCCTGTCTACATCCAGGGCCAAGGAGAATGAATGAACACCCACGCAGGGCCTTCATCTCTATCACCAAGCCTACCCACCTCATTTCTTATTTCCTTGATTTCCTTGAGAGCATATCTAATCTGGTCTTCGCCAGGTGAAGAGGTGTATGTTGGTGTATCTAGGGTGGTGTCACTTGTGAAATCTTCTCTCAGGACTGCTGAGGTGGGGAAGGCAGTGGCTGTCACCAGCAGCAGCCCCAAGAAGGCAAGTGGACGGAAGGTGCCTGTGCGGAGGGAAGGAAAAGCAGCGAGTGAGCTGACAGCACAGCTGGGAGCCTGCTGCTGGCTGCTGGCCAGCCCTCAGCCCTCACTTGGCCACACACCTCCCTCACACAGGCTCTCAGCAGCCCCAGCAGAGGGCAAGGGATTTCCTGCACTTACTTGTGTAGAGGAACTTCATAGCTGTTCCTGGAGGGCAGATGGAGCTCTCTTTCGTTCCTGGTGGGCTCAAGAGTAGAATAAGCCTCAGACATCCCGTCTCATATTTATTGGGAGTTGAGACTCTAATTTTGAGACTCATGGGAAAATCCCACATTTGATAAAATCTTTGTTGGAGGGTGGGGGTAGGGCCAGAGTGGGTGGGGCTGATTGGAAACCTTATTAAGATTGTGCAATGTGACGTCATTTTAGCATCGAAAGAATCACAATTAGGGGGGAAAGTATGGCTTAAGTCATCCTTGAGGCTAGTCCTAAAAAGCAGATCACTCTTCCTTTACTTTTGTTGGTGTCTGGTTTTTTTTGTGTGTGTGTGACTCAGCATTTTAGCATGTCTTGAGGAAAAAAGTAAAGCTGAAATTATGCACAATGCTTTACAAGAAGGAAAAATGAAAGAAGCTAAAGCTACGACTTTTTTTTTTTTTTTTTTTTTTTGTAGTGCTGAGGACCAATCCCAGGGCCTTGCACATGCAAAGCAAGCATTCTGACACTGAGCTGCATCCTCAGCCTTATGATTTCCTAAAAACAATTATTCTGATTACCAGACTAAGAGCCTAGGACTTAGTATTCCAGTTTATTTATATTTGTAAAAAACCTGAGATGTTCTGACCTGAGTATTCTCACTTTACACCACAGACCAGTAGCCTGGGGTTCATAGAATATACTACTAGTAGTCATCTCAGTTCTTTTATTACCTGGCTCTCATCATGACCAGCTGTTGCATCCCCCAAATTTAGTGCCTTTATTTCTAGGAGTCTCCAGGTGGAATGTGGTGTGTATGCATAAATAAGTCCATTTTGCCACCACTGGCACCTGCCACTTTCCTCCTCACCTGTTCCAGTCCACTTTGGGGAGGTTGGCTACTGCCCTATGTTCTCCCTACTAGCACCTTGGGGATCCTCCTGGTGAGGACTTTGATCTCTGTGCCACAGGATTGTCCGGTGCTGCTAGTGCTGTCCCCATTGCTACCTGAGTTTCTCCACCACTGCTGGCTACCTTGCAATCCTGTTGCCCCAGGGCACCCTGAGGTGCTTCATGGGCCCAGCCTGCTGGAACCCTCAAGTTGCTGAGCCCACTCGGTTCAGGGTAGAAATGAGAGAGAATAGTACTTACTACTTTGGTGAGGATGTCAATGAAGGATTTTGTGGAATCTTCTAGAGCTTGTGTTTATAGTTCCTTTTTGCTGTATGACCAGATTTTGATGTGAAGGTGGTATAGCTCTAAGCTCTGAATCATGGCTTCCCCTTCAATGCCTGAGACTCCCTTTTCCCTTAGGATGACTTGCCTTGAAGGAAGGTCCTTGGTTTCCCACATTTGGTCTCTAGACCAGGCACCCCCACTGGTCTCCAGGTACCTAGACCAGCATAGAAGATGATTCCAGGCTGAAAGTAGGACCCTTGGATGGCACCAAAAAATTACTTACAACACTTAGTGTTAATATCACAATCGGCTTCTTTGATTTGCAAAGATCTCTTCAAGATTGCTGAAACAATGACTTCTGCTAGGGCATTTAAAACATGCATAGATTTACTCAAGTTTTGTTTTGTACATAACATGTTAGGACCCGCCTGTTGAAGAAAGTGAGGTCATCCATTCTTTCACTGTTTGTCTAAACAGAGAGGCAGTAGTCCTTTCGGTACTCGGGGGGTTTTTGGTTTGAAAATGAAAATGGGGGAGAATGGCTGAATGGTTTCACTTTTAGTGCTCTTGGGCCTTCAGCAGCTTAGACTCCCCTTGGCTGAGTTCTCTCTTCCGCACTGAATAAAGCCATTTCTCCCAACTACCCTGCAGTGCTCTATTTCAGGCCTTTGTAGTATGGGATTGCTTTTCTTCAGCTATCTATTTTTTTAGAAAATATGTAAATTTCAAATACTTGGGCTGAATTACTCAATATGACATTCAGGTTTATCTTTTCATAAAGTTGTTTTTTAAAATGAGGGGCATGTATCTGTGATTAAACGTCCAAACAGGACATTAGGGTATCCAGAGAAAAATAAGTTTCCTTCCTTTCCTGGCTTCTTTTCCCAGAGTTAGTACCTAATCCCCAGGATTTTCTACTAAGTCCTCTTTTGGCTTAGTGTGGAAGACATTTTCTTAGCTCCCAGGTACTCACTTCTGTATTTACATTATTGCTTTATGTATATATACATGCATGAACACATACACCTGTACACATACACATGCAGATATAAACACACAATACTTTTCAGTGGTCTGGATGATATGTATACAGCACTCTGTGGAAGTGCATATGGAGGATATTGGCTCATTAGTCTCATAGTTTAGGGGGAAAACCCAGTTCTACCACTTTCTAGCTGTTTGACCCTTGTTGGGTTATCCCAACAATCTGTGCCCTGACTTATTTACCTACAAAAGTGCAATAATAGTAGTTCTTTTCTTAGAGGGTTACTGTAAAGACTGAAGGGGAGAGAATACAAAAAGTCCCTGGGGCATAGCAATTCCACAATAAGCACTAAATCTTTCTCACATTCAGTTGGGAGCTTCTGCCTTAGGGAACTCTTCCAGCATGGCTGTCAGTTCACCTGGCTTCTTGCCTTTGAAGTTCCTGTGAAGGAGCCTGGCCTACAACCATACCACCCTGGCAACTGATCTTGTCAGATCTTGGAAGCTAAGCAGGATCAGGCCCCATTAGTATTTGGATGGGAGAACATATGGGAATACCAGGTGTTGTAGGCTTGGGAGAAGGACCTGGCAGCCCACTCCCAAAATAATCAGCCATAGAAAACCCTTTGAATAGCAGACAAGCACTGACAGTGCCAGGCATGGCACACTGTTGGGTATGTTTTGTTCTGTTGTATGTAGGGTCACTGTGAATCAGACCTGACTTGATGGCAGCTACCAACAATGAAGGAGCCTGGCCAGTGTGCCAGTGATGTGCTGATCTCCCAACCATTTTCCCTCTGAAGAAATGAGATCCTATGTTCCATTGAAAATTCCCTGTGGGACACAGTGGAAAATGCAGAAAAATATGTTCCCCTCTCTCTCTCGAGAATGCTTTTGTTGTTGTTGTTGTTAGATGCTGTAGATCCTCATGGGATTTTCAATGGCTGATTGTTTCAGGATTGCTTCAGGAGTGGATCATCACATCCTTCTGTTTTTGCAGTGCTGAGGATCAAACCTGGGTCCTCAGAGTGCTTCTCTGTTATTCACAGGGTTTTCAGTGTCTGATTGGTGGGGGAATGGGCTGCCAGGTGCTTCTCCCAAACCCATAGCACCTACTGTTCCCAGGTGATCTCCCATCCAAGTAGGCCCGACCCTGATTAGCTTCTGAGATCTGATGGAATTGGATACCAGGGTGGTATGGCTACAGTCAGCTCCTGAGAATGCTAAAATACCCAAATGACATCCCTTGATTTAGATATTTAGCCAGTTAAGTCTTGCTCCTAGGCCCTTTCCAAGACCTTCTGCTGTTTTCATGTCAGAAGTCCATAGCCTTCCCTATTCATGGTCATCATCATTATTCGAGCTCCTGAGAGTGGATCTTGAGCTTGAGGGGGCCTGGCAACTCCATATGTGGTAGCCAGGAAAGGGCAAGTTTTGTGGGGGTGGTAATGCAGGGGACTATGTCTGCCACCTTGTATACAGTCAGCATGGATCTTTATTAGTATCATGCCATGGGCTGGCATCTGCTTGTGGGAGAAAAGGACTCTTTCTTGCTCCAAAGAATTTATGCAGCATCTCTAATTCTATCACGATAAATTCTTTTCTTTGCAACTTAATGGGTTTCTACTTATAGAATTCATCTCTTGTATTTTTTTTCAGGCTTATTTTTTTTTCTTCGAGCCATTTCAAGTTCACAGCAAAATTGAGAGGAAGGTACAGAGATTTCCCAAATACCCTCTGCTCCCAACTTTCTCTCACATTTTAGTGTATACCAGTGACCAGAAAAGTTTATGGTACCATCAACATTTATTAATTAATACTTTAGTTGTTGTATGGCACCATTGCTAGTTTAAAATGATGGGCAGGTGTGATAAAGAGAGGACGGTTAAGTGGAAATATGTGGGGAAGAAAAGGGCAGCTTTTCTTCATTTACCACCTTATATAGGGCTGATTGTATCACACTGAATTATTTCCCATGTCTGCTTTCCTACATGTTGGTGGAGTCCAGTTCAAAGAATACATTGATACATTCAAGGCAAGAGAGGGAAAGGAATTTTCGTTTGGTTCTTAAGGCCTCCAGAGGAGTCTCCACATCTCTCAACCTGTGGTGATGTGCTCTTTGGCTATATTCTGGGGTTTGGAGATGGGTGTGTCTGTGATTTAACAGGAGGGAGTATCCCAAAGAGAAAAAAGAAGTCACTGGGGTACTAGGGAATTTGGAGTCACTATTAGAGTGTAATTTCACTTGTCACCAAGGCAGAAAAAGTTTGCAGACTGAAACAGTGGGTGACTTAACAGCTTCTTCTTGAATCAAGTCCCATTGAGCAAACATCAGGTCTGAAGGCCCTGGGAATCTCCTGCTTTGGAAATATATTATTTGGAGGGAGAATATTAGGGACATATGGTGTGTCTATTTGGAAAGAGCTGCCTGATCTTAGAAGGCAGCCAGGCTAAGTGACCAAAATTCTTGGTGATTGCCAGCCCGGTCCAGCCCTAGTTCTGGTCTCACAGCTTTAGCTTTGATATTCCACTGAAGCTCCTAGTGACTTCTTTGTCTGGCCTCAGTTTTTTGGTGTGGGAGGACTTGCAGTGGGGCTGGACCCAGCTGTCCAAAGGCCAGGGATGGGGTGTATCTGTCCTGCTGTGTTTTATCTATTCTATGCCCTCCTTGTTTTGCTATGTGCTGAGTTACCTTCCCCCTGCCAAAGTGGAAACTCCCAGGCATCTTAGGAGGGAAGTGGCCTTTCTCTGGGCAACATGTAAACTCTTCCTGACTTGGACCCTCCTATCCACCTTCTTTCTGGTCTCAGTTCTGGTCTCAGAACTTGCCTGGAAGACAGTGCCCTAATTTGAAAATGTCGATAAGCTAACTGCTTTAAAGTTGGTTTAGTGATAAGAAATTGTTTTGTGATCTTGAAAGAGCCCCTAAGGCAAGTGAGATACCTCAGGTTTTCTGAGCGTTGTCTCTTCTCCATCTGTGGGGTTGTTTTCTATATTGCTGGCTGCTGGTTCTGCTTTACAATTAGGAAACTTCAGCTCAGCGCAATCAGTTAATTTATTCTCACGAGTCATTTGAACCATCTTTGGTTTCTCCAAAGGGGTCAGTTCTCTGAGTTGAGTGTCATAGGCAGAAACTAAGCACGCGAAGCATTGGTGGTTTTCAAAACCTCTGTTCTTTTCTTAAAGTACTAAGAGCCCATTTGAAAGTGTCACATGTAATGGCAAGCCCAGGGGATTCTACTGGCCTGGTTGTGATGTATTTCACCTCCTTTCTCTGCCCTTTTGGCTAGTTATTTGCAAAAGGAGAGTGTCTTCATTCCTCTGAATAGAGACTCCTATGGGTTCTTGCAAGCTGAGTTCATGAAGGTAGGGAAGGCCTCTCTAGTCTTCACAGTAAACCTGAAATCCCTGAGATGCCTTGGACATGCTAAGCACTCTATACTTCTGAGACATTGGGTTTTATTATTCTTGAAGAAAGGTCCATCTGGATTAATTTAAGACATTACAGAAGAATTCCGGCCTAGGTAAGCAGATAAAAGACTCATAGATGATTTCTTCAAGCTAGTGTACTCTGTCTTATATGAACATACATGTGTGGCATAGAATAGCGTCCTTGACCTACGGAGCTAACATGGAGCAGCTCCTCAGGGTGCTATTTTCTTTGTGGTGGGGGAGCCTTGGAGATCTAGGTACCCAGGAAGCTTGGGCTGTCTGTCTGCTCTCACTCTTCTGCCAGGCCTATCACTCCTCCTGCACAGCTGGGTCTCCACAATACTCTGTCTGGGCTGCAGTATTGTGTCTACTGAGGAAATACTGTGGGATGACTTTCCTAGATCT
Source organism: Pedetes capensis (assembly GCA_007922755.1). Classification (NCBI taxonomy): domain Eukaryota; kingdom Metazoa; phylum Chordata; class Mammalia; order Rodentia; family Pedetidae; genus Pedetes; species Pedetes capensis. The sequence continues at coordinate 13,773 of VMDO01005221.1, forward strand.
TTTACTGTGGAAATCATGTTTCTTCTGTGCTACCTTCCTGTGGGTGTGATGCAGGTGAGTGAGCGGGGGTGATGCAGGTGAGTGAGCGGGGGTGACAGAAAAGGCATGATTTGTATCTTTAGTCAGCTTGGCAAGTGATCGGGATGCTTGGAAATGGCTTCCTACTCCCAAAGGCTTGCTGCCTAAGTGATTTCTACTAACTGCCTCAGATTCTCCCAGATCTCTAGAACAGCCAGCAAAGAAATTGTCATATATACTCCTCTGTGTTTAGTTTGTTTCCTATGGATCCAGGGAAGCTATTGAAGACCTCAGGTTTGTAGTTTGGGGCAGGTCAGGCTTAGAAGGGGGACTCAGGTCCAGAGCTGTTTGTGTCTGATATTGTGTTGACACTCTTTTTGCCAGGCTTGTGAAGGCCCTGATGTTCTTATTGATTTGATTTGGAATGTGGGATTGAGAAGGAGATTACAGTTTTGTATTGCCAGTGAAAGTTTATGTCTGAACGTGTGGTTTCCCTGAACTAGGCTTGTCTTTTTACAGCACTACCAAATCCTTGATTTTGAGATGATAACTAACTGGAGCGTGTGGGGAAAGGTACTCTCCCATCTCAGGACTCTATTGAGAGATTCTATCTAAATTCCTACCTAGCTCTAGCATTCTTTTGATGCTCTGATTCTGTGGATCTCTACTAGCCATGCTTAATAATCCAGAGTCTACTCATAATAGAGCTATAGCAGTAAGCATCTCTAAAATGGAGAAATAGTTCTTTAAAGTGCAAAAGTCTAATGCTGTCTTCTAGTCACTACCCAAAGATCAATTAGTAGACCTGTTTTGGCTGATTAGGGTATTGTCCATTTTGACATACCCAGGATGACCTCAGGCAGATTAAGCTGATTGAGGATAATCTGGAGCAACTGCATCGAGACATGTCAATTCAATGAGATAGCACATTTTTTAGTTATTGTACAAGTAGGAACCATATCAATGTCAAAATTAAGTATTTTTAGCTTAAACAAGATTTATACAAATAATATGTATTCAAAGTAAAAACTTGAGAAAGTAAAGAAGGGCCAATAAGAAATACAATTTAAAAGAAATCTTTTCATCTCTTTTTTATTAATATTTTAATTGTACATATTTATGGAATACAGAGTGATAATTCATTTCATACATACAGTGTGCAATTATCAAATTAGGATGATTGACATTTCCATCTCCTTAAACACTTTACAGAAAAAATTTTTTGATTAACAATTAATGATAATTGTGCATATTTATGAGGTACAGCATGATTTTTTTTGGATTTTCATAGATATCATCCTGTATTTTGCATTTGTTCTCTCCCTCTTTACCTCTCTGTTTTCCTCCTCCCCCTCCCACATTCCTCATTGCCCTCTCCCTCCCATTAGTCCCTTCCTCACTCATGTTGGGTCCACTTGTATTTTCCAATCTTAGATGTGTATAATTATATAGACATACATATATATATATGTATATACACATATATATACATATACACATATATATACATATATATACATATATACATATATACATATATACGTATATATACATATATATATGTATATACATATATATATACATATATATGTATGTGTATATATATGTATCTATGTCTTGGGAGAAGGACCTGGCAATCCACTCCCAAGGCAATCCCGAAACAGTCAGCCATTGAAAACCCTATGAGGGTCGCTATGAGTTGGATCCCGACTCAACGGCACCTAACAACAACAACATATGTATGTCTATTTTATTTTTTTAAGGTAGCTCTAGCTCCCATATATGAGTGAGAACCTGTGGTGTTTCTCTTGCGGTTTGAATTATTTTGCTTAAAATAATCATCTCCAGTTCTGTTCATTTTGCTGAAAATGACATAATACCATTCTTCTTTACTACAGAATAATATTCCAATACATACATGTTGTTGTTGTTGTTGTTAGGTGCCGTCAAGTCGGTATCCGACTCATAGCGACCCTCACAGGGTTTTCAATGGCTGACTGTTTTGGGATTGCCTTGGGAGTGGATTGCCAGGCCTTTCTCCCATTTTTGCGGTGCTGGGAATCGAACTCAGGACCTCAGAGACTGCAGTGCAGTGCTCTACCCACTGAGCTAAATCCCAGCCCCAATACATACATACATACATACATACATACATACATACATATATTATATATATATATATATATATATATATATATATATATATATATACACACACACACATATATATGTCACATTTTAATTCAATTTTCTGTTGATGAATATCTGGGCTGATTTCATCCTTTGCAATTGTGAAGATGCTCCTATAAACATGGAAGTGCAGGTGTCCCTGTGGTATGATGATTTATATTCCTTTGAGTATATTCCTAAAGTGGTATAGCTGGATCATATGGTAGTTCTATTTTTAATTTCCAAAGTACCTCCATACTCACTCCCATAATGGCTAAACTAATTTACAGTATCAGTAGCAGTGTAAAAGGGCTTCTTTCCTGTCCCCTATATCCTCACCAGCATTTTTGTTGTTTGTTTTGTTGATACTAGCCATTTTGCCTGGGGTGAGATGGAATCTCAGTGTAGTTTTCATTTTCATTTCCCCAATGGCTAATAATATTGAACAATTTTTCATGTGTTTATTGGCCATTTGTATTTCTTCTTTTGAGAATTGTCTGTTCAGTTCCATTGCCACTTATTGGATTCTTACTTTGGTGTTTAATTTCTTGTGTTTTGTATATGCTAGATGTTAATCCTCTGTTAAATGTATAGGACACAAAGATTTATTAAAAGAACTCTTATCACCCAGATGCAATAATTGTTATCATCATGGTATAATCATTCTATTTATATATACACACATATATATTTACATGCCATATATATTCTGTGTGTGTGTGTGTGTGTGTGTGTGTGTGTATGAAACACTAGTGTTCCCAAACTACAGTGTTCCTTTTTATATTTCTTTGTATACATAACATTCTGGGCAATTCACTCCTGAAGTAATCTCCACTCAATTAGCCAATGAAAACCCTGTGAGGGTCACTATGAGTCAGACTCAACTTAATGGCACCTAACAACAACATTCTGGAGTGGTTAACTTATTAGTTCACAGAATAATATAATCTCTAAATCAATAAATTGTGAGGATTGTTGGACATCATGAAGAGTTTGTAGTCTGACTTGAAGTTGAAGTTTGCTTGTCAGTGGTTTGTGGGACACACCCAAGCTCTGGTTGGACCTCACTGTGGGTACCAGTAGTATATTGCTCTTCAGTGGTGGCAGTATATATGGAGAGTTGTCATAGGCAACTCATCTTGTGTGGCTCATTACCACCAATATCTTGAAAGTTTTTATTGTGGCCTGTTTCACAAAGCAATAAATGGATAAGAAGTTTGATAAGGAGTTGGTCATTTTGAGATATATGTCTTCTTCCTACTTCAGTTCTGGTTGTATCTCCCTCAGGGGACTACTCACCTATTATGATTGTGTTGTTTGTGCAAGAGACACTGCATTTCCAGAGGGAAATTAAGTAAGATCCACCACAAAGCAGAGAGCAAGCAGATATCTGCCTTGATGATGGTCAGAGAAATTATATGGATAAGAGGCAGCCATGGCCACTCCTGAGGATTCTGAGATGGTCAACTGAGCTACCAATGGCTATTTCAGCACAAATTTCCCTTCATATTCCTTTAGAACTATAGTCATAAGCACCAACTTATGAACGTTTGTGAGTACTTAGTGAAGTTCTAAGAGGACTCTTGGTTTTTGGAGTCTGTAACCACAACATTGTTTTCCTTCTAAAGTGCTTTGAGTAATTGAGGACTGGATGTAGGATCAATCAGGACTTTGCTGAATGCCAGTTGCTGTGCTAAATATTTTATATACATCAATTTATTTAAACTTCACTCTATTAAAGTGGCTGTTATTATCTTTATTTTATGGATAAGAAACTGAAATTTAAATAGGTTTAATGATTTATCTAAGATCACGGAGGGTCCCAGAATCATGAAGAAGCTTATCGGTGGTTGGGAGGAGAGGTAAGTTGTGGTGAGGGGATTAGCATAGGCTTGCCAGATAAAATGCCAGCTTCCCAGATAAATTTCAGATATACACAAATAAATTTTTTAGTACAAATATGTCCCAAATATTGCATGCTTATGCTCAAAGAGTATTCCTTGTCCACCTAAAATTCAAATTTAATTGAGTATCATATACTTTATTAAATCTAGTGATCCTTGTTCCGTAGGGTCAGCTTATGGGAGTGGAATTGCTGAAAGGTAGGTGAAAGTGAAGGGTATAGGAAACCAAAGAAGATGGTTTGAACAGTGATGTGATTAAAGTGTTTAATGTGAATAAGCAGGAAGAAGATCCTAGGGACTGGAGTCAGGGAGATGGGCTTGAAGGCTGTGACGATCATCTCAGCATAAGAACAGATGGAACCCAGATAGAAATATGCTAGAGCTAAAGGGTTTAGGCTCAAGAGAGTCAAGTGTGCTTGCTTATCTCATCCTAACTCTGCATTGAGTGACTCCTGATAGTAGCTTAAGAGAAGATGAGAAATGCTGCAAATCATTCTCCCCTTCAATTCCTCTACACCCTAGCAAGTTGTTAAATGTTGTCTACCATATCAGTGGGTCAAAAAAATAGAGGGATATGTTGAAGTCAAAATCAATTCAATATAGAGATTACTTATCATGTGAATACTACTTGGAGAATGTAAAAGGTTATTTATTTGAGCTTTCTCTGATTTTTTTTTATTGTAAGCACTCATAACTATGAACTTCTTTAATAGAACTGCCTTTGCTGTATCCCAAAGATTCTTATAGGTTGTGTTTTCATTTTCATTTGGTTCTTGGAATTTTCAAATTTCCTTGCTGATTTCTTTGACCCACTGATCATTCAAAAGTGTGTTGATCAATCTCCATGAATTCATATAGTTTTGTTGTTTCTTTTACTATTGATTTCTAGTTTCATCCATTATATTCTGATAAGATACAAGGAATAATTTCAGGTTTTTTTACATTTAAGATTTTCTTCGTGGCCTAAAGTGTGATCTATTTTAGAAAATGTTCTATGTGCTGCTGAGAAAAATGTCCAAAAGATAGCCTCTACAACAAATGATGCTAGGAAAACTGGATATCCATGTGTAAAAGAATGAAACTAGATCCCTATCTCTCACCCTGTACAAAAATCACCTCAAAATGGATCAAAAATCTTAGTGTAAAACAAGAAACTTTGAAACTACTAGAGGAAAACATAGGGAAAACAGTTCTAGATATAGGTATAGGCAAGAACTCTTTTAATATAGCATAGGAAATAGTAGCAAGGATTGATACATGGGATTTCATGAAATTAAAAACCTTCTGCACAGCAAAGAAGTCAATAGAGAGCCCACAGAATGGGAGATCTTTGCCAACTGTACATTTGACAGGGGATTAATACCTGGAAAATATAAAGAACTCAAAAAATTAAATACCAGAAAATTCCACAAAAATCAATAAGTGTGCAATTGAATTGGACAGTTCTCAAAAGAAGTATAAATGGACAATAAATATGTGAAAAAAATGTTTAATTTCCTTAGCCAGCAGAGAAATGCAAATAAAAACTATATTGAGATTCCATCTCACCCCTGTCAGAATGGCTATCATCAACAAGACAAACAATAACAAATGCTGGTAAAGGTTCAAGGAGGAAAAGGAACATTTACACACTGCTGGTGGGATTGTAAACAAGTATAGCCATTATGGAAATCAGTATGGAGGTTCCTTAAAAAACTAAAAATAGAACTACCACATGATGCTGGGTTTAGGGCACTGCCTAGGGAGGAAGTTCACCCCGGGGCCTATCTAGGCTCCCTTGGAGGACTGACGCTTGTTCCCCAGGCAGTCAGCTTTGCCCTACATCTGGGAACTCAGGGTCGTCGACCTCCCCAAGATGGCGCTGGCATCCAATCCCTTTCCTCAGGCCCTTTGACACCGATTGGCTGTTTCCAAACCACCGAACGGCTCCTGATTGGACCATTTGGGAACCATTCCTGATTGGCTACTTTTACAAAAACCAAATTTGCATATCCCCCCTGATTGGCCGAAACCCATATGGGGTGACTGCCTCTGATTGGTCCCCGGCTAGCCCCAGAAAAGTATATAAGGGTGGTACACGGAGCAGTCTGGGTCCATTCCATTGACTGGGACAGACAAAGAAACAATAAATAGCTGTTGGAGCAGAGTACTTGGAGTCAGCAGCTTCACTGGGAAGAAAGAAGCCAGGAGCCACCATGGGCAGAAGCCTCTGAGTCTGCCTTTCTCAAGGCTTCTCAGAGCAGCCATGGGCATAAGCCTCCTTTCTGGGTGGCGCGGCTCTTGGGTGCTCAGCTCTCCCTCACCAAATGAGGGGTCTTTGGCGGCTGGTTCCTGCTCATGGCCAGAACAAGTCCAGTGGCAGGGCAATGCCCCACAGCTGGGTATGCACTGAAAAGAATCTAAGAATCTAAGTGTTCATTATAACATTATTCACAATAGCCAAGATATCGGATTAGTCCAGATGTCCATCAACAGATGAATGTGGCATATAAACACAATGGAATTTTATTCAACCATAAAGAAGAATGAAATTGTGTCATTTGCAAGAAAATGGATGGAACTAGAGATCATCTTTTTAAGTGAAATAACCCAGACTCAGGAAAACAAATACCACATTTTCTCATATGCAGAAGATAGATTTTTTAAAAATATGTATGTAAGATTGGAAACTATAGGGGGATAGATCAACAGTTGGGAGAGGAGTAGTGGGAGAGGATGGGAGCACAATGGGAGAGGGTAATGAGGGAGTTATTAAGGACAAAGTACATGTTATAATTGTACGAAAATGTCATAATGAAACTCATATTGTATGCTAATTTTTTAAAAAGAGAGGTTTCAAAAATATTAAGAACTATTTGATCTTCTCTTATGTCAGGGGCAATTGGATGGGAGCTTTTTAAAGAAAAGAGTTCTTTGTGGTCAAAACATGGTGCTTGTCTATGCCCTCAAATGAAGGCATCTACGGGTGTGACAGATAGAGAAAGACTCTGATCTGAAATAGGGAAGAGTTAGGATATGCACAGGATAGAACTTATAGACTTAGATCTACAGACTTAGATGCTGTTGGATTTTCCCCAGCCAGGAACTAGATCATGCCTTGGTAGATCATGGCAGAGGTCAAGCCAAGCTCTGTTTTGCTGTGGGTAAATTTAGGGACTGAAGATTAGTCGCACAGTGACAGAATTTGACACAGCAGGGCAGCAGCTCAGAGGACTAGGGATTTCTGATTTGTCACTGTCTCACTCCAACTAGAGCTGATGAATGAATAGGCTGACTTTGGGGCCCAAAATGAGACAGGAGAGCCCTGAAGGGTTCTTAGGGTCCCCAAAGGATTGTTTGCTCTTGGATCCTAAGTTTCACTCTCAACTGTACCAGAATGACAGGGAATCACTTCTCCTAATATTATTCTTGGCATTGCAGTTTGGGCTGTTCTGATTCATCTTTGCTACAGTTCTGTTACGTATTTCTAGGATGTTGCATTAGAAAAATAAACAATGCTATTAAATCTAATCCCCTGACCTCTTCTAACAGTATGCACTAATGACAGGAACCTGGTTGATACTTCATTGTATTCTAGCCAAACTTCAGAATATTGAGTAAAATACAAAATCCCAGATAGAAACTTGGTTCCATTACGTGGCTCAGCTGCCAGGCAGATCACATGAGGCTCTAAATTACAATTTTTTTCCTCCAAGTCATGTCAGTCTTGTCAGAACTCTTTCAGTGCTGAGCAGAATGACATCTTGCGGATGCCATGACGGCTTTGTGTTCTGAACTTCTGTGGAGACTCAGATCCTGCCTCAGTCCTCCCGGAAGCCTCCATGGATCCATTTCCAGGAATAGAGAGGATTGTCCTTTGGTCTCCCCCGTAGGGTCATGTACTGTACTAATCTGTTTCCAGGCAATGTCAGGATGCCACCGCATCTGGAGCCAATTTGCCTGGGTTCAAATTCTTATTCTGTAATTCACAAGCTGTGATCTACTGGGGATTTTTTAAACACCTAGGCTTCATTGTTCTCATTTGAAAAATGGGAGTAGCAACTGTTCCTTCTGTCATGTAGTAGTTGGAAGGTATGTAAAGTGCTTAGTATCTGCCTTTCACACAGCAGGGGCGCAGTATATATGAATTATTTTTATTATTATTTCTCTACATATAACTCACTATTTCCTGAGGGCTCCATCTTTCTCATGCCAAGAAATAGCATAGGTTCAAGCACTTAGTTGGTGCTCGGGGTTGAGGAATGAGTGAAAGGTGAGGTCTCCTTGCAATTGATGTGCTGAAAATAATCATAAAAAGTTTAAAAGTAAAGAATGTCTTGATTCATAAAATTTTCTTTGTGCACTTTAAAAAGCCAGACAAAATATTAAGTCATTTGATTTATAAATGATAAAGACTATTCAAAATATTTAAGTTTGTACTTATTTGTTCCATATGACTGGTAGTATGTTTTACTAGAAAAAGCCTAGATTGCAGAGACAGACTTGATTGAAATCCTAGCTCTATTCTTTACTGCTTGTGTGGCTTTGTCAAGATGCTTCAGGTCCCTGTGCCTATGTTTCCTCATTTGTCAACTGTGGCAAATAAAACTTACTATCTGGGAGTAGTTCTGAAACTTAAATAAGGTCATATCCATTAGTCAGTTATTAGAATACACTGTTTTTAGTTCACACAAATTATTGTTGCTGTTGTTTAGTTATTACATGAAATGGAGGTAGGACAAAGGGAAAAAAGTGAAAGAAAAAAGAAAGAAAAAGATCAAAGTAGACAAAGAATGGAAAGACCCAGAAATGGCTACCAAAACATAAAAGCAAATAAAGTGGCTCATAAACTTCATTTTGCTTTAGATTGTTATATTTTACATTTTTAAGTTTTTGTAATGATAACATATACCCATAGCATAAAATTCAAAGAGTATAAAAGGCACTCAGTGAACTATAAGTCACTTCCACAATGCCCAAATCATTAGGGGTGAATACTGTTTTCTTAAGATTTGTTCCAGCAATATCCATGGGTTTTTAAGCAAAATGTTTGTATTTCCCATTACCTATTTTTATTCTTCTTCATATGTGGTGATGTACTAATTACACCATCACAACCTCTTTTTTTGTTGAATATGTTTTAGCAATCATTTCTTCTTAGGAGATACAAGTCTGCCTCTTCCTTTCGAGCCCTTGTATTCCATTTATATGCTCAGTGTCCCACTGATGGAATCTTAAGTTGTTTCCAACCTTTTGTTATTATAGCTAAATCTATAATGAATAATCTTGTCCATGTACAATTTCACACTTGTGAGTATATCAGGGGGATAGTTTCCTAGAAATGGAATTGCTGATTCAAAGAATATGGGCAAATTTGACAGAGAGAGCTAGAGGATGTACCAGTCTAAAGCTTGCTCCAGTGAGGTTCTCCATACTGTCGTCAGCACATGATGCTATCAGTCCTCTTGATCTTTGTCAGCCTGATGAGAGAAAAAAACCATATCTCATTGTAGTTTTAATTTGCATCTCCCTTATAACAAGAAAATGGAGTATCTGAACAGATTTTCGGGAACCATTTTTATTTTATTTTCCCTTGATTTGACGGAGCTCCAGATATACTCAAAAAGGTAAACTTTTGTTTTCACATGTATTTTTTAATTTATCATTCTTTTTTTGGATTGGTTCATAGTGGATTTTATTTTGTTTTGCTTTTATTTGTTTTGCCCTGCAGAAGGTTTTGATTTGTATGAAACAGATTTTATATTCTTTCTTTTATGCCTTCCTGATATTGTGACACCTACAGCTGTAACCCTGTGGCATCTGATCCCGTCAGATCTCAGCAGCTAAGCAGGGTCGGGCCTGGTTAGTACCTGGATGGGAGACCGCCTGGGAACACCAGAAGCTGTAGGCTTGGGAGAAGGACCTGGCAACCCCCTCCCAAAAATCAATCTGCCATTGAAAACCCTGTGAACAGCAGAGAAGCACTGACAATAGTGTTTCCCCTGTTGTACAGAGGGTCGCTATGAGTTGGATACCAACTCGACGGCACCTAACAACAACAACAGATATTGTGACATACTTTAAAAGGCTTAGTTTGATATTATAAGAATATTCTTTTCAGTTTTCTTTGTATATCTCTAAATAATAGGCTTCAAAATATTGGGCAAATATGTTGTTGTTGTTGTTGTTAGGTGCCGTCGAGTCAGTATCCGACTCATAGCGACCCTCATAGGGTTTTCAATGGCTGAGTGCTTCGGGATTGCCTTGGGAATGGATTGCCAGGCCCTTCTCCCATTTTTGCGGTGCTGGGAATTGAACTCAGGACCTCAGAGACTGCAGCGCAGCGCTCTACCCACTGAGCTAAATCCCAGCCCTGGGCAAATATAGACTATGCTTATCACATGATAAGATGAACTATTCTTGTCATACCCTGATATAAATACATATACACAGAAAAATGTGAGTCTCTCTGGGAGGTGGATTAAGTAAGACTTTATTTCTCTTTGTATTTTTCTTTGTTTTGTAGGTTTTCAGTATTGGTTACATATTACTTTGGTATCTAGAAAAATTTTAGTGAAAGTTTATTTTTACCTCTTTTAAATTCCTTTTAAGTTACTCTTGATTCCTAGATACCTCAGGATGCTACTAATGCTGCTTGTTTGGCTTAGAAATGATCTGCCTGTCTTTTACCCTGAACAGCTTTGGTGCAGTCCTAAAGATTTCCTTGTTATTAAACCTAGTGAAAACATTTTTGTCTTAATCTTACCTAATCTGACCTCTCTGAAGCTCCTGACCACTCCTTCTTGCTTGGTTTCCATCTTTCCTCTCTCTTTGCTGCTTCTCCTTCTTCTTTGTCAGTGCATCTTGGGCCATTGTCCTAGCTGACCCTTGTAATAGGCAACATTTTGGAAGCCTCATTGTACGTCAGGTGCTCTTGTTGTCAGGTGCTGTTGATTCGAGTCTGACTCACAGTGACCCTCATAGGGTTTTCAGTGGCTAATTGTTTCAAGATTGCTTCAGAAGTGGGCTGCCACGTCCTCCTGTTTTTGCAGTGCTAGGGATTGAACCCGGGTTCTCAGAGTGTGTGCAGCAGCACTCTACCAACTGAGCTAAACCCCAGCCCCTCAGGTGATCTAAGTCTGTGTATATTATCTCATTTAGTCATCTCTACAACTTTCTAAGGGAGCTATGGTTATCAACTGGATTTTTCAGGTTGGAAATCAGAGCATTAGAAGAGTTAAATATCATGGCCAAATGCACCCATCTAGAAAAGACTGGGATTTAGCTCAGTTGGTAGAGCGCTGCGCTGCAGTCTCTGAGGTCCCAAGTTCAATTCCCAGCACCACAAAAATGGGAGAAGAACCTGGCAATCCACTCCCAAGGCAATCCCGAAACAGTCAGCCACTGAAAACCCTATGAGGGTCGCTATGAGTCAGATACTGACTCAACGGCACCTAACAACAAGAAAAGGGTAGAACCTAGGGCTCTGTGATCTTAACTACCATGCTAAACCAGGCAGTCTTCTCTCTGTACCTTCAATGACCAGCTCGTCTTTCTGTAGCTTTACTCTTTCTCTTTTATACATACAATTCCCAAATTTATGATACTAAATTTCCAATCTCTCTCCTGTGTTGCTGTGTGATTCAATCTCTCTCCTGTGTTCTAGACTGGCCAGTGGACATTTCCACTTGGATGTTCCACAGACACTTTCAGTTTAGCCTAAATCTCCTAAGATTTTCTGGGAAGAGGGGGCTATTATTTTTCATAGTATCTGGTAGAAAAGACTGGAGATGACAGCATGGGAGACATGAACTTAGCTATTCTATATCTGAGATTGGTGCTTTGCTTTAATTAAATTAGATTTTAATCATCAGTACCTACTACAAGTCTTGACCCCTCACTTCAGGAAACTTCTGGTGATTCAGTTTGATTTGCATGTACTTGTTTCTTTAAGGCCAAGAAATCCTTTTGGAAGATTGGTTGTGTTTTCCCACAACCCAAAGTACTGTAACCTGCTTATCCAGATGGGAAGGCGCGTTCATTTCCTAAAAGTCTGTGATGCTTCCTTTCAGGGAGTCATTAGCATTGAAAGCATTGAAACCTAGAATCCGTTTAAATCCCCTGGGAGTCTGTGGTTCAATACATTGGAATTAATAACCACAGAACTCAAGGTAGGACATTAGATTTTTTTTAAAAATTGCATTTCACCAGGAAGAGGAAACTTCAATCAGAAGAAAAATCTTCTGTCTGAAAGATTGATTTTTATGCCTTTGCAACTGGTAATATTCTCTGTAGGAAGAACACAGCCAATTCCAGTTCTCTAGAATGGAATTTTTAATTTCTCTAATCATTTAAAAAAACATTCTATAAGTGACAATGCTGATGGCAGCTAAGGCAAGACTTCCAGCCTACTGAGATGACCAGTGAACAGTCCATACTACCTTTTACACCCTGCCACAGACTCAGACAAGTGAATATAAAGAGGCGTCCTAGTTATGTATATAAGATTGAGGTTAGCTATTTTATATTTTATACCTACAATAATGAAATCATACAATGCATATTATTCTGCCACTTGTTTTTCTCACCTAACTGTATCATGGATACTGTATCCAGGTCAGTTAACATAGCTTTCATTTTTGTAAATAATATGTAATATATCATATTTCATTATTCAACCAGTTTCCTCTTGATGGACATCCAGGTAGTTTTGAGTTTTCTGTGTCTGTAGGCAAGGTTGCAGGAGATATCCTTGAACATATATTTTAATATTATGAAGCATTTATTTCTAGAGAGTACTAAAACTAAGACTGCTGAGCTCCAGGGTTGTTTAGTTTTTAAAACTACATTAATATCTGAGCAGAGGAAGGGAAAAGGGAAGTCATGTACTTTGGTCTACCAGGTACTATAGTAGGTACTTTCCATGAGCTGTTTAGTTTCATCTTGATCTCCTGTCTGTAGTCCTACCCCAATCTTCCTCTACAATAACCACAGATGAACATAGCAGTGTTTGCTCAAAAGCCCTGCGTGGTCCTTATCACCTTTTGGGTAAAGGCCAAGCTACTAACATGACCAGGGGGCCCTCCACAGTTTGGTCTCGTCTCCTTCTGTCTCTCTTTGCCCCTCTCCCTTTCTGTTTGCATTCCAGGACACCTGAACTACTTTCAGTTACTCACCTTACCAGGCTTCCAGGCTTTTGCTCTGTTTTCCTCTCTGTTCTGATGGTCTTTCTTCATCTCTTCTCTTGGCCCTTCTTTCACTCATCAGTTAACACTAACTGTTTGACTCTTTCAGAATGCCTTTTGTAAATGGGTTTTTGAGTTAGTGAGGCTGCATCGTGGTACAGGGACTTACAACCCATAAATCTCAGTCACTTAATACAAGCTGTTGCTTAGTCAGTCCAATTTTGCTGAGGATCTGGGTCATTCTCTTGGGTAGCTGCCCTCAGAGACCTGCCCAACGGAGTTGATGGGGGCTCCACCATCCTGTGATTGAGAGATTCAGAACATTAACTTCCTTGGTTAATAAGGCAGGAGAATAGACACCAAGTCTAGGATGCATAAAGGAGCATTGACTAGGGGGTTTCTCTTGTGTTCTGAGAATCAGTGTTGAAAAATAAAGTAGACCTTTGTGATCTAACACCTTCTGAGTATAAATTTTAAAACAAAATGAAACAAAGAAAGAAAAACCAATCCCAGACAAACTGAAGGACACTCACGTCACCATTAGAGCATCTGTCTTCACATAATATATGCGAATTTAAGTAAAACTCCTACAGCGTGTGATTACAGAGTGCTATAGAAGATAGAGTTTGCAATTGAGTTTGAGCCCTAGATGCCACATGCTAGTCCTACCACTGGATCTCTCTGAATCTCCCTTTCTTTGTAAAAAACAAACCAAACAAAAACAAAAACAAAACATGAACTCTGAAAATACTTACCTTGCTATAATTTAGGGCAGAGAAAAATGGCTAACTTTGTGCTCCATTGGCCTCAAAATTCCAACGGAACTTCAAATACCTACTCTATCATACTCATTGTCCCAGAGTTTGTAGTACCTATTAATCTAGGGTAGTCTTGTAATCACATTCTCCCTATGTTAGTATTTTGTGTTGCTAAAACCTAGGACAATAGTGGAAATGGAGTAATGTTAGCTTCTAAAATAATTTTTAAGTGAAAATTAACTACTATAAGTCCAGTAAGAATTCAGTAAAAATGATCCCCATCCCTAATCACTGTTTTCCCTTATTCTGATTTATTTTTAATCATAGCATTTACCACTAGCTCAGATTATATCATCTATTTATTTACATGTGTATTAATTTTCCATCTCTCCCACTAGTGTGGAAGCTTCTTAAGGACAGAGAGTTTCTTTTATTCACTACTGTAATGAAAGTGCCCAGTACATAATGATGTTATTAGGTACCAATGAGTCATGTCTGACACATAGCAACCCTCACAGAGTTTTCAATGGCTGATTGTTTCAGGATTGCTTTGGGAGTGGATTGCCATATCCTTCTTCCATTTTTGTGGTGTTGGGGGTCAAACCCAGGGCCTTAGAGACTGCAAAGTGACACTCTACCAACTGAGCTAAGCCCTAGTCCCAGTATATAATAAGCTATCAAAAATATTTGTGAAATGGGCTGGGCATGGTGGTGCATGCCTATAATCCCTGCCCTTGGAGGCAGAGGCAGGAGATCATGAATTCATGGCCAGCTTGGGCTACATAGCAAATTCTATGCCAGCCTGGGGTATATAGTAAGATCTTGTCTCAAAAAACAAGCAAACAAAATTATGGAATGAACAAATGAACCAATGACTCACTTAGGAAATTGTTTCTGATATGTATTACACAAGAATTAATCTGATATTGCTGTTTTGATCATATTTAAATGTGCTGGGCTCATAAAGTTTAGGTTCCTTTTCCTTTTGGTTTGGATATGGGACTATAGAATTCATCAATGATCAATAAAATAGAAGTCATTGGTTTCTAACAAAGTATCATTTTAATTTTTCATTCAGGAATAGAGTAAATGTGAGGTGAGATTAATTTTGTATCCAGTTCTGGAGATATTTATTTTTAAATGTTTTAATATTTTCAAGCTGGGCACAGTGGCTCATTCCTGTAATCCCAGTGACTGGGAAGGCAGAGGCAGGAAGATCTCATGTTCAAGGCTAGAGGCAGCCTGGGCAATTTAGTGAGACCCTGTCTGAAGATAAAAAATAGAAAATGGGCTGGGGACCTGGGCATGGTGGCACATGTCTGTAATCCCAGCCACTAAAGAGGCCAAGGTAGTCAAGGTAGTCTGCATAATTTAGTGAAAAGAAAAGAAAAAGGACCGAGGGTGCAGCTCAGTGGTATAGCACTTGAAAGCATGTAAGTGCAAGGTCCTGGGTTCAATCCCCAGAACTGCCAAAAAAAAAAAAGTTTTAATATTTTTATTACAATTAAGGTTTCCTTTCCTGCATCCATACTGACCTCCAGTGGTAACACACCATTTCCCACAGATAACCTAAGAGTTCTGGAAGTTTTATGTAATATATTTTTTGTCCCTGATTAACTCATTCCCTATATCTGGATACAATATGCAGCACCTCTATTTTGCTCTAACTGATCAGTTGTGTTTTTCTCACTGGTCCTTTCCTTACCAGACATTAGTGAAGACTGGCCTTGCTAGTTAGAGGAGTTCAGTTCTGTTTACAGTCTCTTCATTTTGGCACAGCTCCTTTTGAGGAAGTTTTAGCACTCACTGCTCTGCCTTTGTTCCCTAAGATGGCACTTTGTGTATTGGTACCTGTGGTGCAAGCATGGACCAAACTTTGTCCACCTGGTCAGCCTGCTGGTATCTGTTCTTAAAACCTGCAGCTAGAGGAGGAGGTGAGGACTGTGTTCCCTCGGCTTGGCCTGACTTGGCCCATCTATAATTCCCTTGGGGTAGATCTAGGAAGTCTCAGCAAGGTGGTCCCTAAAATCCCACTCTCTTACACCCTTTCCCTGGAGATCTTTGTAAACTAACCAGCTAACACTGCCAGCCACCTTTGTGCCTCTCCAAGGTACAAAGAAACCTGTGTACACTCCTTTGTCATCTGGCAGCTAAGGAGTGCTTGGCCACTAAATTCAAATCATTTTTCTGCCTCGTCATAACTCACAGAAGATTTTTCCCTCCATCAGGCAAGGTGCCAGACACTCTGAGGGATAGTATAAGCCTCGTCAATCAAACTGAAAGGAGCAAGAGCCTTGCTGCTTTCAACACTCCCCTCAATCTTACTCTGTCTCTCAGACATCTGACCCTCTACCTGCCTTGCAGGTCTCTTCTTTGAAGAGCCTAAAGCTTGATCTTTTACTACTTCTTTCTGTGTGCTAGGGGCTTCTCGTATGGCTTATCATCCACTGTCCCAATTCTTGTGATATTTTCTTAGTACAAATGCTAAGTGCATGTTCACGGAGAGAAATAAGCTTGCTGATTAAAAACAAGCAAGCAAACAAAAACATCATTAATTGGGATATACCATACTTCAAAATGACATAAAAAGTAATTTATTTTGCCAGTCTTCTATTGATGGTTATTTCTGTCATTTCCAACCATTGTATATATAAACATTTCTATAGTGCACATTATTATATACAATTTTTTTCTATATTTGTATGTCCTTTGGTCATATCTCTAGAAGTGGGATTACTAAAGCAACTGGTATATGGATTTAACATCTAGGTAAAAAGGTTTTATTCCTTTGTCACTCTCATATACTCATATGAAGCCACCACTTGACAATGGTTTTAAAAGCCATGGCAATGATTAACAGAATATGAGGATATATATATATATATATATATATATATATATATATATATATGAGAGAGACAGTATGAAATAGGAAGGAAGGGATGAGTTATTTGGTGAGCACAAGCATAAAAGGGCTGGGGTTTAGCTCACTTGGTAGAGTGCTGCTCTGTGTTCTCTGAGGCCTCAGTTTGATCTCCAGCACCACAAAAATGGGAGAAGAACATGGCAAACCGCTCCTGAAAACAATTCCAAAATAATCAGTTATTGAACCCTATGAATGTTGCTATGAGTCAGACTCGACTTGACAGCCCCTAACAATAACAACCAGCATAACATGGGTAATAAGCTCATAAGTGTTAAGAATCATACAGATAGGTTGGGGTTTCCAGCTCTACCATTTACTAGGTGTATGACCTCAGTTTCCCCATTTGCATGGCTGTTGTGAAGCTAAATCAGATGATATGTGTAAGGTATTTAGCATTCAATAAATGCTTGCTGTCAGTACTACTATCATATATATATAGTACTATGCTAGAAAAAATTCAAGCCTCGAGTGGCATTAGGGAAAGATTCTACAGGGAAAATATTAAACGATGCAGGAAACATCAAAAGAAGATGGAAGGAATACACAGAGTCATTATACAAAAGAGAATTGGTAGATGACCAACCATTTCAAGAGGTTATATATTAAGAGGAACCAATGGTATTGAAGGACAAAGTGGAAGCTGCTGTGAAAGAGCTGGCAAAACACAAGGCTCCAGGAATTGATGGGATACCAATAGAGATGTTTCAACAAACAGATGCAGCACTGGAGGTGTTAACATGTATGCCAACAGATTTGGAAAACAGCTACTTGGCCAACTGACTGGAAGAGATCCATATTTGTGCCTATTCCCAAAAAAGGGGATCCAACTGAATGTGGGAACTACCAGACAATATCATTAATATTACACACAAGCAAAATTTTACTAAAGATAATTCAAAAATGACTGTAACAGTATATAGACAGGGAATTACCAGAAAACCAAGCAGGATTCAGAAGAGGGAGGGGAACCAGGGACAACATTGCTGATGGCAGGTAGATATTAGCCAAAAGCAGAGAATATTAGAAAGATGACTATGTTTTATTGACTATGCCAAGGCATTTAACTCTGTGAATCATAACAAATTGTGGATAACACTTCGGAAAATAGGAACACCAGATCACCTAATTGTACTCATGTGGAATCTGTACGTGAACCAGGAGGCAGTTGTTCAAATAGAACAAGGAAACACTGAGTGGTTTAAAGTTGAGAAAGGTGTGCATCAGGGCTGCATACTTTCACCATATCTCTTCAATTTATATGCTGAGCAAATAATCGGAGAAGCTGGACTTTATGAGGAAGAATGTGGCATCAGGATTGGAGGAACTCTCATTAACAACCTGTGTTATGCAGATGACACAACTCTACTTGCTGAAAGTGAAGAGGATTTGAAACATTTACTGATGAAGATCAGAGATCATAGCCTTTAATATGGGTTTCAACTAAACATCAACAACAAAAAAATCCTTATGACTGGGTCAGTATGCAACTTCACAGTAAATGGCAAAAAGATTGAGGTTGTTCAAGATTTTGCTTTGCTTGGCTCCATAATAGCCCATAGAAGCAGCAGTTAAGAAATCAAAAGACGCATTGCTCTAGGAAAAGCTGTGGCAAAAGATCTCTTTAGAGTATTGAAAAGTAAAGGTGTCACATTGAAGACGGAGGTGCGTCTGACTCATGCCATGGTATTTTCAGTCTCATCATATGGTTGTGAAAGCTAGACATTGAACAGGGAGACAGGAAAAAAATTGATGCTTTTGAATTATGGTGCTAGAGACGTCTATTGAATATATCATGGACTGCCAAAAGAACCAACAGATCTGTCCTAGAAGAAGTGCAACCAGAGTGCTCCTTGGAAGTAAGAATGGCCAGACTGTGTCTTACATATTTCGGACATATAGTCAGGAGAGATCAATACATGGAGAAAGACATCATGTTTGGGAGAGTGGCAGGTCAATGAAAAAAAGGAAAACCCTCCATTAGATGGATTATACAGTGTCTGCAACAATGGGCTTAAACATAAATAAGATTGTGTGCGTGGCACAGAATCAGGAAATGTTTCCATCTGCTGTACATAGGGTTGCTATGAGTCAGACTTGACTTGACAGTACCCAACAACAACAACAACAACAACAACAACAACAACAACAACAACAGCAACAACATGCTAGATATTTAACCTATACTAGGCATTGACCAGAATGTAAAGGGAAGTACTAAACTTTATTTAACAATAGCTGGAGAAACACAAAAAGCCCACTAGACACCATTAGGAAACAACAAACACCTTCAAAAGTTCTAAGTGCCCCACAAATGCAGGTCTAGTTTGGAGATTACATATGGATAAGCTTTAAAAATGAGGTCCAATGAAATAACTTCTTCTTGGGTGTTTGAAACTTTGAAGAGCTTCCTTTTAATTTTGCAAATTTCTTGAAAGCATCTCATAAGTCATACAACAGGCTAATACATCAACCTTATTTTTCAAAAGATCAGTTACATGTTTATCATGGTTTCTATCAAGTCAACATCCTGAAAATTTAAACATAAATGTTATTTAGGTTAAAAAAAAACAGCTTCAGGATCAAGTTGAGGTAGATTTGACTTTTCCAATGGGCTTCAAAGGGAAATTTTACATTTATTTTCAGGATTTTTTATTTCATAAAATGTGAGTGTTATGTGATGATGCCTCCCTTGGGTCAATGGAGGAAATAATGAAATAATGAAACTTAACTGCAGTGCTGTCCCACCAAGAGATGGTGGGACAACAAGAGCTTTTCCCCAGATCTGGCCCTGTTACATCTTGATATATCTTTAGCAATACTGTGGAAATACTGCTTGGAATCATCTCCTTTATTACTTATATCTTATAGTTTTAGGGTGAATGAGATCTGGATATTAGACCTCATTCTGTATCCTACTATGTGCATGATCATAGGCATCCCTTTTATTCTTACCTTTTTTATTTTTGTGGTACTTAGGGGTTGAACCCAGGGCCTCACACATACTTTGCAACTGCTGTACCACTGGGCTGCACCCCCAGAGCATTTTTTATGTTTTATCTTGAGACAGAGTCTCCCTAAGTTATGCAGACTGCCTCTAGTCTCAAGCCTGCAGTTCTCCTGCTTTTGCCTCCAGAATTGCTGGAATCACAGGTGTGAGCGATTGTACCCTGCTTCATAGGCATCTCTTTTATTATTTAATTATTTATTTACTTTTTTTTTTTGCAGTACTAGGGGTTGAACCCAGGGCCTTGCACTTGCATGCTTTGCAAGTGCTGTACCACTGAGCTGCACTCCCAGCCCATTTATTTACTTTTTGAGACAGGGTCTTAAATTGCCATCCTCCTGCCTCTGCCTCCCGAGTCACTGGAATTACAGATATGTGCCACTGCACCCAGTTCCATATGCACATCTTTTAAATCTATGCTTTTTCACTGTCCAGTGAAGACAGATACCTATAAATCTGCACATTAATACACATTCCTGAGATTCTGATATGGGAAAAAGATATGAAATGAAATTCAGAGAGGTGAATTGATTTACCCAAGACCACACAAGTAACCAGTGAAAAGTTCAGAGTTGATCCAGAATTTCCTCACTTCTGGTCTAGCATTCTGTCCACAAAAGCCGGCTAGGAATGAAGTGAGGAGGGAAGGGATCCTCTATTGTTATCCTCTACTATAAAATAGTAAAAATATTCTTCAAAAATACAGCCTTATAGAGATCCACCCATCCAGCCCCAGGAGAGCAGCTCATCTGCTTCTTTCCAGCATCCATTGATGCTTTTCCTTTAAGTCTCAAGGGAAAACCTGGGAGTCAGGCAGATGCTGTCTTCTCCCTCACCTCATATGAAGTGTTCTGGAATTTTTGTCTGTTTTACTTTGTAAATACCTTTCAGATTTATCTATCTTCACTACCAGCACCCCAGTCCAACTATCCATCTTCCAACTGGATCATAACTTCTTATCAGGTCACAGAGTGAATTTTTTGCAATGTAAATCTGTTTTTTTTTTTTTCACTGAAGATTTAAAAGTATCTCCTTATAACAGTTAGGTTGGAAGTATGATATGATGGGGCCTCTGGCAACCTGCTCAGGCATGCCTCTTTGGTCTTACCTTGTACCATTCTCCTGCCCTTTCTTTTCCTTCTCCCAGGTCCCTTAATGTGTCAGCTCCTTCCTGCCATAGGGCTTATTACAGGATACCCATTTGCCCAGAGCACCCTCTTCTCTCTTCCTGCTTTTCTGCCAGGTCAGCACACATATTTGACTTTCAGTTCTTAGCTTAGGGCTCAGTTTCTTATCTTTTTCTTTCCCTCTCTGTTTCTTTTCTTTCTCTCTCTTTCTTTCTTTCTTTCTTTCTTTCTTTCTTTCTTTCTTTCTTTCTCTTTCTCTCTCTTGCCCTTGAGTTATTCATTTTTTAAATTAGCAGATGCTAACTATTGAAAATCATAGGCTTCATTATGGTATTTTATATATTCATATAATGCACTTAAATCACATTTACACCCCCCATTACTTCTTCTTTTCCCCCCTTTCCTCTCCCCATGGTCCCCTTCCTTTTCCCAAATAGTTCACTTTCATAAGAAAATCTTTCCTAACTTCTTCCAGGTTTTAGGGTTCTTGTTGACATTCCTAGAAATCCCTCCCCCACCCCATACTGGGGGTTGAATCCAGGGCCTCACGCTTGCATGCTTTGCAAGTGCTGTGTCACTGAGCTGCACCCTTAGCCCATTTTTTTTTACTTTTTGAAAGAGGGTCTCGCTAAGTTACGCAGACTGCCTCTGGTCTCAAATTTGCGATCCTCCTGCCTCCACCTCCCGAGCTGCTGGGATTACAGGCATGTGCCACTGAGCACAGCTCCCTAGACATCTTTTTTTTCTCTTGGCATGTATATTTATCGGAATCTATAATTAATACATTCACAATACTCCACAAATTTCAGCCTTTTCCATCATTTTATGTTCCACAAGAGCAGGTAACAGAACATATTTTGCTCACTGTTGTTTCCTCAATCATTACAGCCTAGCATAGTGTCTGGTACATAGTAGCTCCTCAATAGAAATTTATTTATTGAATGAATAGAGCTTATATTCACCTCTTATGTCTTCTGATGTGTATTACCTAGCCCTGGTCACACAAGGCCCATCTTTTACACATTTACGCTTAGTTGAGCACAAGTCAATACATGTATATCTTTTATGTTCTCTTTATCATAGGGTAAATTCTACCTTCCCTCTTGGCCAACTTTGTCAATATTTTCTAATCTGGGTGTCTCAGATAGGAAATAGCAGAGTTCTCATGACTGTATGGCAGGAAAGTACTTAGTAAATCATTCTTCCCCTCTCTCTCTTACTGAACTGCTGGGGAAGTCCCTCTGACCATAAAAACTAGGGACAGAGACTGGAGACTATAGATTGTCATGGTTTGCATTAAGGCTTGAACTCTAAATAACTCAGGAAAAGAAGTTAGAAATCCATACCCATAGCCTTTTCTTTTATTTTTTTTTTAATTGGAAGTTTTTAATGTACAAATGTGTTTCATTCTGACATGCATTTCATTGTGACATTTCCATATATGTGTTTCATTGTACATTGCACAGATAAATTTCCCCCTTAACCTCTTGTACACTTCCTCCCCACATCCCCCCCTCCCACACACACCAAAGGCCTGTCTTTCACTTGCATGTTTTTTTGTGGGAACATTTTTCTATATATACTTGGATCCTAATTGTGTTTAAGGTCAAAACTTTTTCTGTAGTGATCTATCTTTTTACATTGTCAGTAATATTACATGAATTTTCTAGCCCATTTGTATTATTACCATTCTTTGGTATTATTGGTATTATTATAATTATTTCCCAAACTATTAAAGTTGGGCTGTTTACTTTGAAGTCGCCCTCTCTCTCATTCCTTGCTCTTCCTTGTTCCTCCTCTCCCCTCTTTCTTCTCCCATCATTTCTTCCTTTTGCTAGAGCTCTCCCTCTTTCTTTCCACTCCAATTGTCTGTTCTCCACTAAGTTGACTTTAGCTTTTCATTATGTTCTGATTTCTGTATAGGATTTTTTCCTTCTTTTAATTTTGATTCAGCTCCCACATATGAGTGAGAACATGTGGTATTTCTCTTTTTGGGCTTGTGTTCATTCACTTAAAATAATTTTCTCCAATTCCATCCATTTTGCTGTGAATGGCATTATTTCATTTTTTTTATTACTGAGTAGTATTCCATTGTGTATACATACCATAGCTTTTTTATCCATTCTTCTGTTGATGGGCACTTTGATTGATTCCATATCCTTGCTATTGTGAAAAGTGCTGCATTGAACATGGAGATGTGGGTGTCTCTGTGGTATGATGACTCATCTCCCTTTGGGTATATTCCCAATAGTGTTATAGCTGAGTCATATGGTAGATCTGTTTTTAGTTTTTTAAGATACCTCCATATTGATTTCCAAAGTGGTTGAACTAATTTACAGCTCCACCAGCAGTGTAAGAGGTTTCCCTTTCCTCTGCAACCTCACCAGCATTTGTTATTTGTTTTATTGATCTTGGCCATTCTTACTGGTGTGAGGTGGAATCTCAGAGTTGTTTTGATTTGCATTTCCCTAATGACTAGGGATATTGAGCATTTTTTCATATGTTTTATGGCTTTATGGGCCTCTTCATTTGAGAACTGTCTGTCCAATTCCTTTGCCCACTGTGTATTGGGTTATTTGTATTCTTGGGATTTTTTTCTTGAGTTCTTTATAAATTCTGGAAATAGACCTCTGTCTGATATATAGGATGTGAAGATTTTTTCCCCATTCAGTGGGGATTTCCTTGACTCTGTTGATTGTTTCCTTTGCTGTATAGAAGTTTTTAAATTTCATGTAATCCCATTTATCTATTCTTTTTGCAATTTCTTGAGCAATAGGAGTCCTATTAAGGAAATACTTTCCTATGCCTATACATTGGAGCATATTGCCTATCCTATCTTCTATTAATTTTAAAGTTTATGGTTTTATGTTGAGGTCTTTTATCCATTTTGACTTAATTCTCATGCATATTGAGAGATGTGGGTTGGTTTTCATTTTTCTGCAAGCAGATATCCATATTTCCCAGCACCATTTATTGAAAAGGCTATCCTTTTTCCAATTTACTTGCTTTGCTCCTTTGTTGAAAATCAGGTGGCTATAGGTGTGTTGAGGTATTTCTGGATCTTCTGTTCTGTTCCACTGGTCTTCAGGTCCATTTTTGTGCCAGTACCAAGTCATTTTTGCCACCACTGCCCTGTAGTATAGATTAATGTAAGGGATTGTGATTCTATCTGTACTAGTTTTGCAGCTTAAGAGTGTTTTGGCTATATGTGGTCTTTTGTGATTCCATATGAATTTTTGGATCATTTTTTTCTATTTCTATAAAGTCTGTCATTGGAATTTTAATGGGGATTGCATTAAATGTATACATTGCTTTTGGTAGGATAGCCATTTTTACTATATTGATTCTCTCGATCCAGGAGCAAGGAAAGTCCTTTCATTTTTTAGTATCCTCTGCAATTTCTTTCTTTAATGTTTTGAAATTTTCCTTGTAGAGGGTCTTTGGTTAGATTGATTCCAAGGTATTTAATTTTATGGTAGGCTAGGTATGGGCTTGGATTTGGCTCAGTGGGTAGAGCACTGGACTGCAGTCTCTGAGGTCCTGAGTTCAATTCCCAGCACCGCAAAAATGGGAGAAGGACCTGGCAATCCACTCCCAAGGCAATCCCGAAATAGTCAGCCATTGAAAACCCTATGAGGGTCGCTATGAGTTGGATACTGACTCGATGGCACCTAACAACAACAACAACAACAACAACAACAACAACATTGTGAAAGGTATTGTATCTGTAATTTCCTTCTCTTCCTGCTTATGGTTGGTGTAAAGGAAAGCTATTGATTTTTCTGTGTTAATTTTATATCCTGCCACTTTGCCAAAGGAGTTGATTAGATGTAAAAGTTTTCTGGATGAGATTTTGGGGTCTTTTAGGTAAAGTATCATGTCATCTGCAAATAATGATAGTTCGACCTCTTCATTTCCAATCTGTGTCCCTTTGATTTCTTTCTTTAGTCTGATTGCCCTGGTGAGGACTTCAATTACTATGTTAAGTAGAATAGGAGGGAGTGGACATCTTGTCTTGTTCCAGATCTTGGAGGAAATGGTTTCAGTTTTTCTCCATTTAATATAATGTTGGCTGTGGGTGTGTCATAGATGGCTTTTATGATGTTAAGGTATTTGCCTGTTATTCCTATCTTTTCTAGGATTTTTATCATGAAAAGGTGTTGTACTTTGTCAAAGACCTTTTCAGCATCAATTAAGATGATAGACAGAGGCTTTTCTGATTATTCTCACTGAATTCATGCCTGTGCTATGAGAATTTGTCAAAAAACATGTCCCCTGGTGTAACCTGTACTGTACTGTTACTCTTTCTTTATGGAACTTATCACAGTGTGTAATTATTTATGTGTGTCTTTTGTTAGAAAACTGAATGTGTTTTTCCTAGTCTTCCTTAAACTCCATGGAACAGGAATCTGTATTTCGATGCCTTTGGAAATCATCAGACCTAGAACCATCTGTAGTGTAGGGAAGATGTTCAGCAAACATTTACAAGTATCAAGTAACTCCTCCTGATACCTAAAAGACAGTTATCACTGCCATCCCATTTTATTAATGAGGATGCTGGAATTCAGAAAAGCTAATTAATTTGTTAGTCAATAGTGGGTCCAGAATTTGTAATCAGTTTGCATGGGTTAATCATTACATTCATTTTTCTGCTGCAAATAAATGTTTGTGAAAAGAATGAAGGCTCCATAGGACGGATTTGGAGTAGCTTTGTCTGTGTGATATATTAATCAGATAGGCATGTTCAGGGTTTCAGCAGATGGAGGCATCCTGATTATAATGTATGCTTGACCTAGGTAGAAGGAGGTGGGGTAATGTGGACAGAGACATTGTGGTAAATGGAATGAGCAAGTCTGGTCAGAGGTACTTCAGAAGCCAAGGTCTAGCTTCATCTGCTTTACACTACTCTTCTTCTGGATTAGGAGTTAAGTTCTAGGCTGTTTTAAATATCCAGAGGTAAAGTGGCCTAAATGGGAAGACCATTTTTATTTTTAATTCTTTTATTTTTTGAGACAGGCTCTTGCTATGTAGCCTAGGCTAGCTTTGAACTCGGTAATCCTCCTGCCTTAGCCTCTTGAGTACTGGGATTACATGTTTGTACCATAATGCCCAGCTTGAAAGGAATATTTTCAAAGGTTCCTGAAGCTAAATGTAGAGCTTGCTTTCCAACTCTGTGAATGGTTATAATCTTCTCTAATACCACTGGCAAGCTAGAGCAAGTGATGGGGCTTGGTGTTCAGGGAGGTTCATGTTGGCCAATGAATTTTTTTTCTTTTTGAAAATTATATCTATTGAGGGAGGGGATTTCTTTATGGTACCTTGAGCACATAATTTTCCTATATTGCCTAAACTCCCCCAAAACTCCAAAAAGAATTTTTAAAAAGAACAACATTTATGAGGATGGACCAAATAAAAGAGTCTATGTCTATGTGATATATTCAGATAAGTTCAGCAGAAACCCTGAACATGCTTCTCTGATTAATATATCACATAGACAAAGCTACTCCAAATCAATCCTATGGAGCCTTCATTCGTTTCACAAACATTTATTTGCAGCAGGAAAATGAATGTAATAGTTAATCCATGCAAACTGATTACAAATTCTGGACCCACTATTGACTAAAAAATTAATTAGTTTCTCTGAATTCCAGCATCCTCATTTATTTTGTTTTCTAATTTTTCTTATTTTCTATTTATTTTCTTATTTATTTATTTATTTATTTATTTATTTATGTATTTATTTAAGACAAGGCCTGTCTATGTAGCCCAGGCTGGCCTAAAGTTGTTATGTGGCCTAGGCTGGCCTAGAACTCTTGCATCAGCTTCCTGACTGCTCAGATTACAGGCAGGCCCCACCACACCTGGCTTACCCTCCTTCTTTTAAACTTGGGCAGATGACCAGCATCAACCATGGAAAAGCCAATATAAACAGAAAAGAAACTTGAGGAAAAGATTGTGCAGCTCAGAGAAAATATGACATTGATATTTTCAGGGAAAATTCTTCTTCCTTGAAAGAACAGGATGCTATTAAAAAATGTTTGGGTAAAAAAGAATCTCTTGATAGAGAACTATGTCAGAAGTGAAAAGTTAAAAGAAGGGTTAGATGATGAAATACCCAGAAAGTATAAGAAAAAGAAAGAGTTGAAAATAGGAGAATAAACAGAAGAAAATTAAAAGATGAGTTCAAGTGGTCCAACAATACAACAATAAAAGTATCAGAAAGAGAGAATGGGATTTTGAGATTAAAGGGCCCAATGATTGTCCAGGGCAACAATTAAAAAAATCTCTAGCATAATTGTGAAATTTCATTATATTGGGACTAAGGAAGATTCTACAAGCTCCCAGAGAGAGAAAAAAGCAGGTGACACATAAGGAAGCAGTAATTTCTTAGCAATACTGAAAATTAGCAATAGACAATACTTTATATGAAAGACATTTATTCCTAACTTCGATTTCCATAGCGAGCCAAACCTTCAAGTGAGAAGGTGATAAAAAGATATCTTCAGGCAGATACATCTAAAAAACTTTTTCAAAGAAGTTGTTTTTGTTATCTGTTTCTTTTTTCTTTTTCTTTTTGGTGTTGGAGATCAAATCCAGGGTCTTGCATAAGCAAGTGCTCTTCCACTGAGCTACATCCCTAACCCTAAAAAAAGTTTCAAGTGGCCTTTCTCAGGAAGCTCCTGGAAGGTACACTTTATGTAGATGAATGAATAGGCTAAGAAAGAGGAAGGCATAGAATACAGAAACCAGAAGATCTATCACTGGGGAAAAGGGAAGGGAATCTCCTGGATACTGGTGAAGGGAAATCCCAAGATGACAATTATGCATCATAGGTAGAGGGCAACCAGCACAGAACAGGACAGCACGACTCAGGAGATGGGTTGAGTTCTCTCATCACCAAGTTATGAGCCATCGTCCCTGTCTATAAAAAAATTATTGTAGTAAAATGCACATAACATTTACCATCTTAACTATTTTTAGTTGTACACTTTAGTAGCATTAAGTATATTCACAGTGTTGTGACACAGACCTGTAGAACTTTTCCATCCTGCAACACAAAAAATCTATACCCCATTAATCAACTCCCCATTACCCTTCTTCACCATCTGATAACCACCATTCTACTTTGTTTCTATGAATTTGATTACTTTAGGTAACTCATAAGTGGAATCATGCAATACTTGTCATTTTGTGACGAATTTATTTTACTTAGTATAATGTCCTCAAGGTTCATCTATGTTGTAGCATGTGGCAAGAATTCCTTCCCTCTTAAGGCTGAATAGTATTCCATTATGCATACACCACATGTTGTTTATCCATTCATTTGTTGTTGGACATCTGAGTTGCTTCTACTTCTTGACATTATCAACAATCCTGCTAGGAGCATGAATTTGCAAATAGAAGTTTGAGACCCTGTTTTCAATTACTTTGGATATATACTCAGAAGTGGGACTGCTGAATCATATAGTAGTCCTATTTTAATTTTGTGGGGAATCATCATACTGTGTTCCATTGTGGTTGCATCATTTACAATCCTATCAGCAGTGTACATTTTCCCAATTTTTCCACATCCTCATTAACACTATTTAATTATTATTTTCTAGCAACCAGCCTAGCGAGTATGAAGTGATATCTCATTGTGGTTTTGATTTGCATTCATCTGCTGATTAATGGTGTTGAACACTTGTGATTATTGTCCATTTATATGTTGTGTTAGTTTTCCATCATTATAATGAAAACTTGAGATAATCAACTTATAAAGAGAAAAGGTTCATTTTGGCTTACACTAGAGGTTTTAGTCTATGATAGGTTGCCCCCATTACTTTTGTGACTATGGCAAGGCATAATATGATGGTAGGAGTGCATAGTGAAGCAAATCCACTAATCTTATGGCTAGGAAGCCAAAGTGGGATGGTGGAAGAGAACGTGGTCCAACAATCCCCTTTGAGAGCATACCTCTAATGACCTAAAGACCTCCCATTAAGCTCCTTCCTCTCCTTTTCTTTCAGCCATGATGTGAGCAACTTTGCTCCACCAAACACTTTCACTATAATGTGCTGCCTCAACACAGGCCCAAAAGCAATGAAACCAACTGATCATGAACTGAAACCTCTAAAATTTTGAGCCAAAATAAACCTTTCCTCTTTATAAATTGATTATCTCAGTTATTTGTTTAATGACAGCTGGCTAATGCATATGTCAACTTTGGAAAATGCTTCTTCACATTATTTTCCCACTTTTCAGTTGGGTTATTTGTTCTTTTTTGCATTGAGTTGTAGGGATTCTTTATATATTCTGATATTACCCCTCCTCAGAAGTATTATTTGCAAATATTTTCTCCCATTCCATAGGTTGCCTTTTCTTTCAATTGATTGTGTCCTTCAATGCACAAAGTTTTAAAGTTTGATTTAGTACTATTTGTCTATTTTTTGCCTTTGCTATTTTGGCTTTTGGTGTTATATCCAAGAAAGTATGGCTGAATCCAATTTTATGAAGTGTTCTTCCAAAGTTTCTTCTAGGAATTTCATTGTTTTGAGTCTTCAATCTAAGTCTCTAATCCATTTTGAGTTAATTTTTATAGAGAGCATAAGATAAAGGTCCAGTTTCAGTTTTAAAATGTGGATGTCCTGTTTTCCTAGCACCATTTTTTGAAGAGACAGTCATTTTCCCACAGTGGTCTTGGAACTCTTGTCAAAAATTATTTGACCAAGGCTAGTGTGGTGGCACATGCCTGTAATCTCAGTAATTTGGGAGGTGGAAGCAGGGGGATCACAAGTTCAAGGGCAGAGGCAGCCTGTATAACTTAGCAAGACCATGTCTCAAGATAAAATAAATAAATAAATAAAAATGAAAAAGAGGCTGGGAGTACAGCTCTTAGTAGGGTGCTTGCAAGGTATATGTGAGGCCCTGGGTTCAACCCCCAGTACCATCCAAAACAAATTATTTGACCAAACATGCAGTAGTTTATTTCTGGGTCCTCTATCCTATCCAAATGGTCTGTATGTCTATATATAATATAATGCCAGTACCACATTGGGTTTGTTTGTTTGTTTGTTTGTTTGTTTGTTTTGGGATTTTTTTTTCTCTATAGTGCTGTGGATTGAACCTAAGGCCTTGCTCATGTTAGGCAAGTGCTCTACCACTAAGCTACATCCCTAGCCCTTTACATTATTTTGATTATTGGTGATTTATAATGTTTTCCCTGCAGCTGTACCACTGTGGCATCCAATCCCATTAGATCTTGGAAGCTAAGCAGGATCGGGCCTGGTTAGTCAGGCCTGGGAATACCAGGTTCTGTAGGCTTGGGAGAAAGACCTGGAAACCCACTCCCCAAAACAGTCAATCTTTGAAAACCCTATGAATAGCAGAGAAGCACTATCAATAGTGTTTTGCCTATTGTACATAGGATCACTATGAATCTGACACAGACTTGATGCCACCTAACAACAGCAACAACACAATGTTTTCAAACCCACAACGGTGATTCCTACACATTTGTTCCTCTGTTGTCAAATTTGTTTTGGTTCTTCGGCATCCCTTGAAGTTCTGTATGAATATTGGCATGGTTTTTCTGTTTTGCCAAAAATAAATTTCATTGAGATTTTGATTGGATGCATTGAATCAGCAGATAATTTAGGTAGTATAGGCATTATATCAACCTTTTTTTCTTCTTTTTCTGTTTGTTTGTTTTTGAAGTACTAGGGGTTTGAGCTCAGGGCCTCATGCATATTAGGCACGTGCTCCACCAATCCGCTGCACCCCTACTTCCCCATTTTTATTTTTTATTTGACATAGGGTCTTGCTAAGTTGTGCAGGTTGTCTCTGGTCTCAAACTTGCAATCCTCCTACCCCAGCCACCCAAATTGCTGGGATTACAGGCATGTACCATGGCACCTGGTTCCAATCTTTTCAACTGTATAAAATTACTACAGGATAAGTCTGACCAAAATAAGGTTATAAATCAAGCAAATGAAAGATGGGAGACCACTGGGAATGACAAATTACCTGATAGCACTGACCAGGGAACACTGCACTAAAAGACTATTGGATGCTGTGGAAGAGTTAGTCTAATGGGTAACAAGATTCTGAAGGTAAGAAGAGAAAGCAAAATAATTATTAAATTCAGAAAAACTAAAGAAAAATAAGGAATGAAGCATTATTATAATATACAATAGTACTTGGCTGTGATTAATATTTGCATAATGTAAACACTGAATATTTAACCATTTTAAAAGTATAGGCAGGCATGGTGGTATACACATGTAATCCCAGTACTTGGGAAGCTGAGCAGGAGGATTGAGAGTTTGAGGCCAGCCTAGGCTACATAGCAAGACCCTGTCTCAAAGAAAAACCCCACAAAAGTATAACATATTATGAAGTAATCAGAGAGAAGGCACAGTGTTGGGGGAGCTAGATTTTCATTTGCCCAAAACAGGAAGTTAATAATGATTCAAAATTAGCAATAGTCTTTGTGTAGAGCCATACTATCTGGGATGATAGTCACTAGCCACATCTTGGCTATTGATTACTGGAAATGTTGTTGTTAGGTAGCTGGTCCAAATTGAGATGTGCTGTTAACTAAACTTGTTG
Source organism: Pedetes capensis (assembly GCA_007922755.1). Lineage (NCBI taxonomy): Eukaryota > Metazoa > Chordata > Mammalia > Rodentia > Pedetidae > Pedetes > Pedetes capensis. The sequence goes on from VMDO01005221.1 coordinate 45,433, forward strand.
TTGTTAGGTGCTGTCGAGTTGTGTCTGACTCATAGCAACTGCATAGCTTTGGGAGTGGATTGCCATGTCTGTCCTTCTCCGTTGATTAAACTACACACTGAATTTTGAAGATTTAGTACAAAAAGAATGTAAAACATATGTTTTGGTCCATTTTCTGCTGCTATACCAGAATATGACAGACTAGGTAAATTATAAACAATAGAAGTTTATTTGGCTCATGGTCTAGGGGCTGGGAAATTAAAGATAACAGTGCTGCAAGTGGAGACTGCCTTCTTGCTGTGTCATCACGTGGTGGAAGACATCATATTATAAGAGGATGATAGAGACATAAAGAGAGAAGTAGAGGGAGAGAGAGGCTGAATCATCTTTTATAACTAACCCACTCCCTTGATAATGGCCTTTATTTACCCACAAGTGTGGAACCCCCACGCTCTAATCACCTTTTAAAGGTCTCACCTCTCAACACTGTTACATTGGCAATTAAATGTCAACATGGGCTTTAGAGGGGACATTCAAATGACAGAAACATCTTATTAAGAATTTTCATACTGATTTTATGATACAATGATATACTTTAATATATTGGATATTATCACATTTTATTTCACCCATTTCTTCTAATTTTTAAAAATGTGGCCATTAGAAAATTTTAAATTACATATGTGGCTTGCATTATATTCTATATTTGTTAAATAAGTCATTTAAACACATAAAACCATATGTATCTGAGAATCAGAAATACAACATGTAAATGCCAGAATCAGCAGCCAAGATCATGAGAAGTGATTGTTTCTAGACACAGAACTGGGAGACTGGAAAAGAATGGAACAGGGAATTACTGTATTTTGCTCTAAGCCTTTTAATACCCTTTTACTTTTGAAGTAAATGCATATATGCCTATTAAATACAATTTAATTAAAATATATTTATGGACTGTTTCTACTGTTAGTCCATGTCCGTTTATCTGAATCTTTAAAGAAGTTACCATAAAATTACTATAATTAGTCCCTCTTATTGATGGATACTTGTGTTAGTCAGCTTTCTATCACTGTGAAAAAACACTTGAGATAAACAGCTTATAAGAAGGAAAGAGTTATTTTGGATTATGATTTTATAGGCTTCTGTCCATGGTCCCTTGGCTCTGTTGCTTCTGGCCTATGGTACGGCAAACTTTCATGATGAGGAGCATGTGGTAGAACAAATGTGCACACTTCCTGGCAGCCAGGAAGCAAAGAAAGAGAGAGGAAGGGGCCAGGGTCCCAATATCCCCTTCAAATCCACACCCTCAATGACCTAACTTCCTTCCACTAGGCACCACCTCCTAAAGGTTCCACCATCTCCCAAGAACACTATCAGCTGGGGATCACACCTTCAATGCATGTCATTTTGGGAAGATATTTAATGTCCAAACCATAACAGTACCTGAGTTTTTATGGAAGGTTTTTTGTTCTTTAAAGTGTCTTCTTAATAACTATCTCTGAACATAGATCTTTGGTATATTCTATCTGCAAGATATCCACAAATGGGCTTTCTGGGACAATGAATATGTACATTTAAAGTTTTAGTAGACCTATTAAGTTTGTCTTCTGGGAAATTACAGTAGTTTATTCTTCCACAAACAATACCTGCTTCTCCACACTTTGCCCAACACTGAATATTATCAACTTTTTAGGTCTTACCCTTTTGTCATTATTCATGATGTTAAGCATTATGTGTAATTTTTTTGATTTTGGCTAGTGTTTTGTCTGTAAATGTCCTTTGCTTGTATTCCTTTTGTGCTGCTGTCTTTTTGTAAGTGACTTGTGTCATGGCTTGAATATAAAATGTCTCCAAAGGTCATGTCATTTGGTCCACAACTGGTGGCACTGTCCTTGAAGGTGGTGGAACTTTGGGAGGTGACCTAGCTTGGCAGAAGTGAGTCACTAGGGATGGGCCTTTGGAGGTTTTGATTCCAGACTTGTGGCTCCATATGCTTTCTCTGCTCACAAAGATATAAATAATTTGCCATGTGCCCTGCTTCCTGCCACTGCCATGCCTGCCCCACCATGATCATGGACAGATCTACTAATTGTGAGCTTCCAGTAAATCTCTTCCCCAATCTTTTCTCTGCTTTCTGTCTGCCATGTTTGTGACCTGTTTCACAATGCCCTCCCTGCCAAGGTAGACAAACACCTCTGAAACCCTTCTGAAACATAAAAACAGAATCAAAACCCTTAGCTAATTGCAAATGAAGAAGCATTTCAAGATCACATTACTGAGGTCACAGATTTTTATTCAGATGAAGCCAAGAATGTCAGAGGTGCATTTATCTTACTGATACCCAAACTGGATAAGTACCACAGTCTAAATGAGGAGCTTGATTTCTTGATCACAAAATTAGGAAGTCTTCTAGAATACAAAGAAGACCACTGCAACAGACTCATTGAAGAGAATGACAAGTATTGAAGACATGTGGGCAACTTAATAAATAAGGTATGAAGAAATTATCAAATGTCCTGACCAAAGACTTGAAGGTATTCCATTCTCAGACTGCACATTTATAAGAGAAAAATAAGCATTTGGAAGATTTAACTAGAATGCCCAGAAAGAAATCCAGAAAACCAAGTCCAAGATTATATAATCATCTGAAGTCCATGACCTTGTTTCCATCTCCTAACAGTTCAATACTCCATCTCCTCTGTGAAGTCTTTAATGCCCTGTCTGCTGGGTGGAACTAACTGGCTTCCTTCCACATCATACCCATTGGTGTAATAGCATCTATAACATGGCTTTACAGTTCTCTGCTTACATGTTCCTGGTCTTCACTAGAATTCCTTAGTGCAGGATTCATATCATATTTATTTTGGTGTCTCCAAGCACTTATCCCATAATAGATACTAACTAGGAGTGAGTGTTGGTTAGATTTGGGATCCAGGACCAAAACTACAGTTGCTGGAGCATTTCTAATAGAAGAAACAGCTGCTACTCTCTCTCTTTTGCCCCAGGCCAAGGATATATTTCATGAATACTATGGCCTATATATCCCACATCTTTGTGGAAGAGATGAACTATCCATAGGATATGTGTCCCATTGAGATCCAGCTTTTCTTTCTCTTTTGCTTGCTTGCCTGCCTGCCTGCCTGCCTGCCTGCCTGACTGCCTGACTGCTTGCTTGCTTGCTTTCTTTCTTTCTTTCTTTCTTTCTTTCTTTCTTTCTTTCTTTCTTTCTTTCTTTCTTTCCTTCCTTCCTTCCTTCCTTCCTTCCTTCCTTCCTTCCTTCCTTCTTTCCTTCTTCCTTTCTTACTTAGGCTGGGAGAACTAAACCCAGAGTCTTATGCATGCTTTACAAGCACTTTACTATTGAGCTGTACCCCTAGCCCATTTAAAAGTTTTTCCATCTTGAGACAGAGTCTTGCTAAGTTATGCAGGCTGCCTGTGGTCTTGAATTTGTGATCTTCCTGCCTAAGCCTCTCAAGTTGCTGGGATTAGAGGCATGTGCCACCATACCCAGCCAAGACCCAGCTTTTCTGATGACTGTATCATGATGGCACCTTAGTACTATCAATTCTTAATTCTACAATACTGTGCTGGTATGTCACTTCATGAATTTAGATTCTTGTTTCTATTCCTTTTTTTATTGGAAATTTTTAATGTACACCTTAGTGTGATTCATTCTGACATGCTTTTCATTGTGGCATTTCCATATATGCATTTTGATGTACATTATTCATTCCATTCCTTTTTCTATATTCTCTGACCCTGACAGCCAAACTAAGTAAGATGAAACTCAACCAACTTTGTTTCTCATAGTGTTCATGAGTTGGCAAAAGGTTGAAACAAAAGCAAAAATGTTAATTAAAATATACCGTGGGTATTGTCTCTAGAGTTCATCTATCAATAGGTTTTGTTTTGTTTATGCTTTTGGTTTTGTTTTTTGAGACAAGCTTTCACTGTGTAGCTCAAGTTGGCCTCAAACTCACAGTCCTCCTATCTCAGCCTTCCAAGTGCTGGGATCATATGCATGTGTAATCATGCCTGACTACAGGCTTTCTTTATATCTTCTTCAATTTTTATTCAAGAATTTGCTTGTCAGGACTTCCGTCATTGAATACTTATCTTTCCATTAAAACTTAGGAAACATTTTTCCATTCACTTTTGGATGTCAAACATTTTGAAAGGACATAAAATGATTTAAATAAAACTGAAGGTTAAGCATGAGTCATTTTTCTCAACCACTCCAGGGAGAATCATTATTTAGAATTCTACTCAATCCACATAAATGATGTATTAAAATCTATATAAACAATAAATTTTTATATTCTACTCCCAAAAACCTCTCTTCTCCAATGTTTGTTTTGGTTGATTTTTCTGCTACAGTAATGACAGCTGACTAAGAATTTGTAAGAATGGATAGATTATCTCATGATGAATTCTGATGACTATTATAGTTGTTAATGATGCTTATCCTCCTAAAGAAAAACAATCTAGAAGTGTTTGATGAGGAAAACGTGAGCCTGTCAATGTTAGCCACATTTTGTAGTTGGTAAATAAGTCATTTAGATAAACAGAACCACACATGCCTTGGTAAACAAAATAAAACAAAACAAAAACAATCCTGCTAAGATTGTTTGAGGCAATAAAAGATTATGTTGGGGAAGAAAGTAATTTTGTGACAAGAAACAAATTGGCTTTTACTTCTTATATCTTTCCTACACCTTTTCTTATCTCTTTAACTTCCCTCTGAACTTCCTTAGTTTGTCTTCAACCCCAACCTTGTAAAAATACTGTCTCATCCAATCTGAATATTTAATACACACATACAATCATATCACCATTTTTATATTTAAAAAAAACCTAACCATTCTTTTCCTTCCAGTATTCTTTTTTTCACTCCCTGGCAGTCCATGTTTAGGAGCAGCAGCTGCTGTAAAGACAAGATTTGAATAATTTAAGATATGCATGGTCTAGTAAGGACAGTGCAGGTGTTAATATTTTTTATCAGTCTCCCAATGGAAAAAGTTTTTTGTTTTTTTTTTCTGGTATAGCAGAAGCTGGGGAAACTTGCCTACTTAGCTCTTCTTTACCCGATGTTAGTAGTAAAATATATGTCTAAAAATAAAGGAAAAAAATGTATCCAAGGGTGGAGAGGTATGTGATGGAGATTTGTAAGGTACAAGTCAACACAAAGAGGCAATAGCTAACAATCTAAAAATACATCTCCTTCATTGTGTGTAGAGGCACAGCACCAAAAAGCCCCATATAATGTCATAGAGTACATATCTTTCTCACTAGAAGTTTTTCCCTCAGCCACTCCAGGCAAGGGCTTTGACATCTCTTGCTCTTAAATCTCTTAGATGTCTCTAGAGGAGAGAGGGCTCCATGACCATCTTCAGAAAATCTTTGAGTGTCAAAACTTCCTGCAAGTCACAGGGTTCTTTCTTCACTTAGTTGAAATAATTTCCTCTTCTACCCTATTAAAAGCATGGAAAGAGACTCAGCCCCTGCCCATAACCTAACAATCTTCTGTAGGCTTTTTGCTGTGCTTCTATCCTGGCTTCTTTAAACTAGAAGAATCCTCCTTTATGGTACATTGTTTTCCCTATAGCCTTGAATAATTTCAAAACTTCCTTCTGATTTATCTGTTCATATGATACCAAAATTATTCTCCTTTAGTGTTAAAATTTGCTACTGAACATTTGACTATTCTAATATAAATGGTTATAGAAATTGAAAGTGATGGTCTTATTTTGTCACTGCTGAACCACTTCCCGTTTTTTCTCTCCTGCTTCCAACTTCTAACCTATAGCTCCAGCCGTCAGTAACTACAATATGCTTTCAGGCTAAAAATATAAATTCAACAAGATTTATGAATTTTGACTTTTTAACACTTCAGGTAGAGTGATCCATTAACACATTCTGTTAAGGTCTGTCAATTCAGCCATCAGAATTTTGGTGTGAACTCTTGATAAGACTCATGTATACGCATGGAGGAACCGCTACTTCTAACCTCCAAAAATAACATGAAAGATCACTTGAGATTGAAAGAGCGTATGGTATCAGATTAGAGTTTGATATAATTTACTGTGCAGTTAACCAGCATAATTATGTATAACACGTTATTAATGAGTTCCAGTAGAATAATGATACCCACTTCCTGTTCCTTCTTGCCTAAGGCACTAGTGAATCAAATCCTTATTCAAGGATGGTTACAAGAGAACTGTCTTCCATTTGTTTGGGCTCAGATCACTCATCTGGCATTGTCACTTTTATGCTGCCAGGTTCTTGTGCTGTGCTAATCAGAATGGAGGTAACAAGGCTCTTGAGTGAAGAATTTCATTCTCTTCCTCTCTTTTTGAGCTTTTTTCAAAGCTCTTTCTAGAGATTTTGCTAATTGCTGGCTAAGGAGGCTAAGCCCCTCATCAAAGAAGTTTGCAGTGAGGCAGTTGCTTGTCCCTTGTTACTGAGAAATGGTCTATGTCTTGAAACACACCCTTGTTCTTTTCAGTTCTCTTTCCTCCAGTAATCTGATGCCAAATTCTGTCTGTTCTTGGTTGGAAAATGCTTCCTGTTTCTTTTTCCTTTTTCTTAAGAATGAGTGTTGTCCTCCCTATTTACAAAACATGCTCAACAGAGAAAAATTGGAAAACATCAAAAAGCACAAGGGAATAAGTACTGAATTCTACTACCCTGATGTCACCAGTATTGTTATTCTAGGCTATCTATGCACTTTCTCCTAAAAAGAGCTGTCATAATATGTTTCCTTTACTATACATTTAAAATTTTCACAATATATGATCATCATCTTTTCATATTATTAATGTCAAAATATATATTCAACAGCACCACTTTCAGCTTCATATTTTATTAGCTTAATTTTGTAGATACAGATTTTTAGTTAATATTGCAATGAATATGATTGCACAGCTTTTCACTCATTTGATACTTTTTCCTAGATTTTGATACTAATTCCTAGAAGTAATATGGTAGGGTCAAAAGGCCTTCACATTTTATGGTCTTTGACAAATTTTGCCACCTTGCCTTTCATAAAGATGGTACCCGTTTGTTCTCCTACCTGCAGTATGTGGAAGTATCGATTTCTTAGTACTGTGGTCAACACTGGGCACCTAACATTTTCAAAATCTTTTCTGTTTGATAGGTATAAATGGTATCATAGTGTTTAATATGTGATTTCTTTAATCACAACTCTGAATATATTTACATGTGTTTCATGGTCAGGTGGATGTTTTAGTGATTTGCTTCTTTAAGTTCTTTGTCCTCGTCTATTTTGCTCATCCTTTTCTTATTTCTTTGTGTTATTACATAAATTCCACTAGCTCACTGGCACAAATCAGAGTGATTATCAGCCTGGAGTTAAACTGCTTGGACCTAAATCCTACTCTATTTCTTAATAGCTGTTTGATTCTTGGGCAATTACCTAGCCTCTCGATGTCTCAGTTTTTTCTTCTGTAAAATAAAGAATCATGTCTATCCAGTAGGATTGTTTGTAAAGATTAAATAAGTTAACATATACAAGCACTTCAAACTATCTAGCATATAGGACTGCTAAATAAATGTGACTTTGTTGTTGTTGTTGTTGTTGTTGTTAGGTGCCGTCAAGTTGGTATCCAACTCATAGCGACCCTCATAGGGTTTTCAATGGCTGGATGTTTCAGGATTGCCTTGGGAGTGGATTGCCAGGTCCTTCTCCCATTTTTGCAGTGCTGGGAATTGAACTCGGGACCTCAGAGACTTCAGCACAGCGCTCTACCAACTGAGCTAAATCCCAGCCCAAAATGTGACTTACTATACATATAAGTGTGTGTGTATACACACACACACACATATGCAAGACATTCTCTACGTAGAAAGGATATTGACCCTTTGTCATATGTTCTACAATATTTCCCATTTTTCTTTTTCTTTTCTTTTTTCCTTTTTATTAGTGAATGATGATGGGTAACAGAGTAATACAGCATTGGCTTTTTCCATTATGCATCCTTAACATCACTTCTGACAACACTTTTATCAACCCACAAAGTTCATGGAGCCTTATGGTTAATATGTAGTAAAACTCAAATGCTTACTTGGGTTATATTCCCCTATTTTCCAATACACTCATGAAGTTGCACTGTTTACATTGAGATTGTCCTCTCTGCATTCATCCCTCCATATTGACCCTCCTCCCCATTCCAACTTCCCTAATCTTCGCTTTCTTTGCTAGTTCCTTCCCTCCTTTCTACTCTTTATTTTGTCCCTTCTTCACTAAGTTTAATTATGCATTTTTAATATATCAGATTATGTATAATATTTTTCCTTCCTTTAAGTATGATTAAACTTTCCTTTAAGTATGATTAAACTCCCACATATTAGTGAGAACATATGGTATTTCTCTGTCTGAGCTTGTGTTCCTTTGCTTAAGATGATGTTCTCTAGTTCCATCCATTTTGCTGCAAATGACATTATTTCATTTTTTTTTATTGCTAAGTAGTATTGCATTGTGTATATGTACCATGGTTTTCTTTTCTTTTCTTTTTTTTTATCTATTCTGTTGATGGGCACCTTAGTTGGTTCCATATCCTTGCTATTGTGAAAAGTGCGGCATTTTGGGGATGCTGGTGTCTCTGTGGTATGATGACTCATCTTCCTTTGGGTATATTACCAGTAGGGGTAAAGCTGGCTCATATGGCAGTTCTATTTTTAGCTTTCTGAGGTATCTCCATATTGATTTCCAAAGTGGTTGAACCAATTTACGGTCCCATCAACAGTGTAAGAGGGTTCCTTTTTCTCCACAACCTCGCCAGCATTTGTTATTTCTTTTGTTGATCTTGCCCATTCTTACTGGAGTTAGGTGGAATCTCAGAGTTGTTTTGATTTGCATTTTCCTAATGGCTAGGGATATTGAGCATTTTTTCATGTGCTTCATGGCCTTATGAACTTCGTTTGAGTACTGTCTGTCCCCTGTTTTTTTTCTTTGTCATGTATTTTTTTAACCTACAAAAGCCTGCAAGTCAAATTTATCAATTTTTTCTTTATAGTTTCTGTCATGATATAATGTATATACAGGCATTTCTTATTCTAATGTGTGTGTGTGTGTTAGGTGCTATCCAGTCATGTCCCACTCATAGAGACCCTCATGGAGTTTTCAATGCCTAATTGTTTTCTGGATTGCTTTGGGAGTGTATTGTCATGTCTTTCTCCCATTCTTATTCTAGTATTATGTAAATATTCACTGTATTTTCATCTAAGGTTTTTTCTTTTTCATTTTTAAAAATTTGATTGTTCAGTTGACATCAAAGTAATTTTGGTCAAGTGAGACAAAACATCAATATTAAAATCCCAATACTGTTTTCTTTTAAATCCCAATATTGTTTATTAAATAATCTCTTATCTTCCTACTTGTTCAAAATACCACTTTTATTATATAATACTTAGGTATACTTGTCAGTTTCTGGACTTTTTATTCCATTTCTTTGGACTCATCGTACCTCATAATATCAGTGCCACAATATTTGAATTATTGTACCTTTAAAATGTATCTTACTCTCTGGCAGTGAAGGGGCTTCCTTTATTATTCTTTTTCATTAGTTTTCATACATTAACTTTGGAATAATTTTTCCAAACTTCAGAAAATATTTTTAAATTTTTAATTGGAATTTTCACAAATGTACAAATTATTGTGGCATGAAGTGACATCTTTACAATGCTGACTTTCTCCTTCAATAAGTTAGTTTATGCTTGCTTCTCAAATATTTTACATAATTCACTATAATTTTTTACCTACCAAGGCTATGTAAGAAAAGTGGTAAAAAACATAAAAAATATAGATTTAAAAATACATAGGCCCTATATGTTTCCTTTTAGATTAATTCCTATGTATTTTATGCTTTAGGAATAAAATACTTCTGTACTACATATAAAATTTGCTGTTGTTAGAATTTCCATTATAATGAAGAAAGCCTTTTCATTTTTTCCCCCCAGTACTAATAGGGATTTAAACACAGGGTTTATTGCATACTAGGCAGGTGGTCTACCACCAAGCTGCATTCCAAGCCCCTTTTCCTTTTTCTTTTCTTTCCTTTTTTTTTTTTTTTTTTTTTTTTTTTTTTTTTTTTTTTTTTTTTTTTTTTTTTTTTTTTTTTTTTTTTTTTTTTTTTTTTTTTTTTTTTTTGAGACAGGGTCTGGCTAAATTGCACAGGCTGCCTCTGGCTCCTGAGTGGCTGAAATTATAGGTATGCACCACAGCACCTGGCACAAAGCCTTTCCTTTTGTATATTTTGTAACTAGTTCCTTTATCATTTTATCCTATTTGTACTACTGAATGTTGCTTGATATGGGTTTCTCTAATAGTAATTTCATTTATGGCCTCTTTTGTGATGCTTAATGCTTTTTTTTTTCTTGTTTCATTACTACAGACAAATATAGAATGTTAAATACTTGCAATGGTTCTGAGCATTCTTGTCTCATGTTAGTTTTTACTGGGAATATTGGCTGTTGATTGGAGGTAACCAGTCCATGTTTGGTGAATAATTAAGAACAGATTTTTCATGAGCAAAATCATGAAAGCATTATCGTTTCCTCTGTAAAATCATTCCACACCCCTTGTAGTTGTAGTTGCTTAAGGGCGGAACTATTTGCCATTTTCTGTTCAGCATGACTTAATCTGCATTAATTGTATGATGTGATTCTCCTAATAGCCCTATGAAGTTATTGTTATCCCTATTTTCAGAAGAGAAAGCCAAAATTCAAACAAATACAAAAATTGCTCAATTTCCAGTCGCATAATCACCATATGATAGCAAGTGATATTTGAGCTAATTTTGCTTTTACCCAGTGTCTTATAATTATCTTAAAATCCAAGGGAATATGGAGAAATATATGTAGTCTTAACTCAGCAGCTCTCAAATTTTAATGCTCATATAAATCCCCTGGAGTGCCTTTAAAAGTACAGATTCTTGGGCACTTCTTTCAGAAATTCCAATTATAGGGGCTAGGGTAGAGCCCAGGGATCTATAGTTTTCAAAGAGATGATCTACAAATAACCCTTTTTAGAAACAATATTTTATTATATAATTAGGGCTATTATGACAGTCAATCATATCTCCATATCTCATAACTACTTGGGATAGGGAAATTCTGCCCAGAGATAACATAGTTCAGGGTACTATCCATAAACACTACACTCTTTATTAATTCTTAAACCTATTTAGTTTATGTAACTGGAGGATAAAGAAACTGGTGATGTGGCTGAGTTGGAAAAGTAAATAGTTTATTGAATAAGATATTCCTGGTCACATATCTGATACTGAGGAATGAATTTAAAATTTTTTGCTAAGACTTTCATTTTATTCAAAAGTAATTAATTTTTTTGTCTATTGCCTGGAACTTATTTTCTCTTTTCTACATGATTTAAGCCTATGAATTTGAGAGCTTTTAAAAAATGTAGTATTTTTTTATTTTCAGGTTATATTATAAAGTATATAAACTACAACATCTTCAGCTTAATCAGAAAGAAATACTTTGGCTTTATATCTAGGACTCACTCTCGTGGCATCAAACAGAGACAGTCTGAGTACATGTATAAATGATTGACTACTATATTTTTATTTTCAATTTCTTTTGTTGTCCTGAGGGACTGAACACAGGGCCTGTGCATACTTTGCAAGAGCTTCACCACTGAGCTGAACCCCTAACCCCTTTTAAAATTGTATCTTGAGACAGGGTCTTGCTAATTTATGCCAGCTGCCGAAGACCTTGAATTCACAATCCTCCTGCTTCTACCTCCCTAGTAGCTGGGATTACCGGCCCAGCTGACTACTTGATTTTAATTAATTACTTGGCCTTGCCTGTGTTATTTTTGGATTACAATTTTCCTATCAGAGAAGTGATCTTCATAATACATGATAGGCTTATCTTCTCTATACATGGCCCATATTCTTAAACATTAAATATAATTCTCACAATTTCTAAAGTTATGGATGAGAACTTATTTTATTATAGTTTTTAGAAAGCTGCCTCAAGGAGATGCTGACAGTAAAAGTTTTTCACCTTGTTGGGGCTTCATGAAAGGATATTTTCATTTACTTCAAAGGCCATCCTTTTTTCATGTAATAAGTTTATTATATTTTGTTATATTTTCCACTTTTTCTTAATTTCAACCGTACATTATATAATCAACAGTACTTCGGGAAAAAAACCATTTTAAACATAAAATATAAATTGTGCTTCTTTTAAAGGTGCATACACCTTGAATAATAAAACATACAAATAAATGACAGAAGGCAATGACACATCTTATGCATTTGGTCTAAAATAATTTAAAATGCATGACACACTTTTCTTCTAGCTTCTAGGAAAGATATCCTGCCTTCCATTTTACTATACAACTACAGAAGAAAATTCTACAAAACTCATTATTGGGGCATGAACAAAACCAAAGCATTTTGTGTACAGTGATATGACACTCAGCCTTTCAGACAACTAGAGAAATGCCAGTGTAAATATGAAGGAGTTCAATCAAAAAACTACTTTTGTAATGGGGCTTGAATTCAGTTTTAACCAGTCGTGAGAGGCACAATAGGTGAGCAAACTTATATGGAACACAAATGCATATCTGAAAGGCCTACAGAAAGAACCTCAACTTCAGAAATACTGTAAGTGCCTTTCCATTACGGTATAATGACCTCACACCATTTAGAATATAACCTAGGGAATTTCATGTTGCATTTTCACAATTGCAATAGATATTATGGCTCTAGGAGGCCTTTCTAAAAAAGCATTCAAAGGACATCTTCCAAAAAATAATTTTTTAAAGACCCTCCCAACACAATGTATTTTAATACATATAGGTTGCAAAGTAAGGGCTGGGATTTAGCTCAGTTGGTAGAGTGCTGTGCTGCAGTCTCTGAGGTCCCAAGTTCCATTCCCAGCACTGCAAAACTGGGAGAAGGACCTGGCAATCCACTCCCAAGGCAATCCCGAAATAGTCTGCCATTGAAAACCCTATCAGGGTCGCTATGAGTTGGATACTGACTCGTTGGCACCTAACAACAACAACAACAAGGTTGCAAAGTATGTGTGCTACCTTAGCCCCTTGGCATCCAATCTTGTCAGAGCTCAAAAGCTAAGCAGGATCAGGCCTGGTTAGTACCTGGATGGGAGACCGCCTGGGAACACCAGAAGCTGTAGGCTTGGGAGAAGGACCTGGCAAGCCCCTCCCAAAAAACAATCAGCCAGTGAAAACCTTATGAATGGCAGAGAAGCACTGACAATAGAGCTGGGCATGGCACAGTGTCAGGTAGTGTTTCATGTTTGTACATTGTTGTTGTTGTTGTTGTTAGGTGCCATCGAGTCGGTATCTGACTCATAGCGACCCTCTGTACAACAGGGGAAACACTATTGTTAGTGCTTCGCTGCTGTTCATAGGGTTTTCAATGGCAGATTGGTTTTTGGGAGGGGCTTGCCAGGTCCTTCTCCCAAGCCTACAGCTTCTGGTATTCCCAGGCGGTCTCCCATCCAGGTACTAACCAGGCCTGATCCTGCTTAGCTTCCAAGATCTGAAGGGATCAGATGCCACAGGGCTATGGCTGCAGGTATGTTTGTACATAGGGTCACTATAAGTCGGACCCAACTCAATGACACAACAAAAGTTGGAAAGTAGCCCTGGTAGAAAAGAAGCTATGAAACCAGCTCATGGCACAGTTCCCAGCCATGGGGAGCTGGAACATTGAGATTGAGTTCTTCACAATATCTGTGGATACTGATGGATTGATTCCAGACCTTGTAACAGATGTATGCACAAAAGTGCAATGCCAGGTTCCCAAATAGCTTTCAGGTTCAGGTGTCTTGGAGCCTAAAATTTACCTTTGTTGTTGTTGTTTTAAGTGCCGTCGAGTCGGTATCTGACTCATAGAGACCCTCTGTACAACAGGGTAAACAGTATTGTCAGTGCTTCTCTGCTGTTCATAGGATTTTCAATGGCAGATTGATTTTTAGAAGGGGGTTGCCAGGTCCTTCTCCCAAGCCTACAGCTTCTGGTGTTCCCAGGCGGTCTCCCATCCAGGTACTAACCAGGCCCGACCCTGCTTAGCTTCCGAGATCTGACGGGATTGGATGCCACAGGGCTATAGCTGCAGGCCAAAATTTACCTTTAGAGATGTCTTTTCCTCACGATACAGTCCTCTTTTCACAATTCCATGGGCACATGGTTTAATTGATCTCTAAGTTCTGTGATTTATTAGAATGATTTCTGCCCTGATGAGACCAGCAAGTAGAAAGGTACTGAATGACAAAGAGCTAAAGAAGGAAAGAGCCCAGAAACAGTGTTAGCCCATGCAAGGGCTGGATGAGTCACTCCCAGCCAGACTCCTGGGAGGTGCTGTCTCCTCCTCTTGCTCCACTCAACTCTGACATTCTGTATCCCCTGAACCAGGCAGTTATTTATGAGGAGTGATCTGAATTTCTAGAAGAAATTCTTGTAGATTGATTTGAGCTTCTGCTTCTTGCCTAGACATAAGCAGTTTCCAATTTCCACCTCGCTCACTTGGAAACTTTAAGGGATATTCTTTCCAAAGGAGTGGGTATGATGATAATCATGGTAATGGTGATGATGCTGTCTTTTGCATCACACTCTACCTGTTACAGTTAAACTTAGGGGCACTTCACAGACAATAGCATGACATTGAATATGATATTACTACCAATTGGTTCTTATCCTTGTTTCAACTGTTTTTTTTTTTTTTTTTCTTTGCAGGAGAGCCTCATTAAGGTATTTATCTTTAGGGAAGGGCTAGGAAGTGACTTCTTTCGGCTTATTTGATAGTTGGTTTACTTATTAGTTAATGCCTTTGTTGTTGTTGTTAGGTGCCATCGAGTCAGTATCCGACTCATAGCAACCCTACGTACAACAGTTGAAACACTATTGTCAGTGCTTCTCCGCTGTTCATAGGGTTTTCAATGGCAGATTGATTTTTAGGAGGGGGTTGCTAGGTCCTTCTCCCAAGCCTACAGTATCTGGTGTTCCCTGGCGGTCTCCCATCGAAGTACTAACCAGGCCTGACCCCTTAGCTTCCGAGATCTGACGGGATCGGATGCCACAGGGCTACGGCTGCAGGCATGTTAATGCCTATAATCTAATAAATATGAATGTTTTTAAAAATTTAAATATCATTTTTCAATAACCTTTCAGTATCATAAGTCTGTACTTCACAGTGGCAAACTTTTTGAACTCCACTTATCCTGCTATGGCATAGTTTAGTTGTACTTTTAGAAATTGTGAATTGATGTTTTCTTTATAATCTAGATCCTGCTCTGCTGTCTTTCTTCCTTCCTTTTCTTTTCTTCCTTCCATTCAGTAAAGATTTCATTTCTCCCCAGGCATTGTGAGAGACACGATTCTCAAGGAATCCTTCCTGGCGGGTAGGGGTGTTGGGGATAGACTTAGCTTGGTAGGATAGCATAGAGGGTTGATGAAGCACAAAGAAGGAGGCTCAACACCAACAATTCTTCCTTCCCTCTTAAGAATATAATGTTCAACATGTATAATACTATACAGCAGGTACTTCAGTTTCCCCTTTCACTATCAGCAAAAAACAGTCACGGATCACTTTAGTGGTTTGCTATCATCTCAAGCTGTCACTTACTCATTTCCTTGGCCATTTTTCCAGACACTTTGAGATTTTCCTCTTGCTATCTTCTTGGGGAGTCTTGTGACCACATAATGGATGCTTTTTATGTTCCATTCCCTCAGAGATCTCTTCAGTTTAAATGATCTTTACCTCCTTTTCATTTCACCCTTTCACACCAAAGGCCTCTCCTTGGACTTTGCCATCTAGTAGAGCTGGTTCGCCCTGCTAACTCTCTAACCTGGTCACAGCTTCTGATCTTCCCACCCTGTCCCTCCCTTTTTCATTACTTCAGCTCTGAGATCTCACTGGATCCAGTTCCTTACTCTTTCTTGGATTGCAAGTGGATTAGTTTCTCTTGTGCTTCCATTTTCCTTCCTGGGCAACATAGACCTTATTGCATATCCATCAGGGGTCTGTGTGTGTGTGTGTGTGTGTGTATGGGTGGGAGAAGGAGTGTATGCTATATATATTTGTTTCAGATCACCTATTTTTCTTGATATAGGATTTGCTTATAGTAAAATGTCCAAGTCTTAGATGAGCAATCTGAAGAATTCTTGCCTATGTATATTTTATGTCACCACCACCCAAATCAAGATATAGAACATTTCCATTGCCCCAGATAACTGTCCAGCTCCTTTCCAGTCAATAACCACCCTCCACATGTAACCACTATCTTGACCTCTAATCAGCAGAGGTCAGGTTTTGCCTATTCTTGAATTTCCTACAAATGGAAAAGTCTCTAGTTCCTAGAAATTAAGGTTTAAATAAATTATGCTATCTCTATGTTATAAGTCATCAAATGACGGTAATTGGGGTTTTAAATGTGTTCTGTTTTACATCACACACAGATACACACACACAGACACACACACAGACACACACATGCACACACACACAGCTATTGTAATATTGTAATAAAAAGTGAAAAAAAATTCCTCTTCCCATATGCCACTGAGATCTTTGTCCTTCCCTCAGAGTTTCCTATCCCTGGAGACTCTTGGCATCTTGTGATATTTAGCTCCTTATCTTAATGCTCAGATCCCTCCCCTAACATGCCATTCCAGAAAAGAGAAATAGTCCTATGTCTTTCTCTGACTCTACCCTTGTGGATTATTGCAGCTGGGTCCAAGCAAAGACAATTATGCAAACAGCTTCTTCTTCCCCCCCACCCCCCCGGTACTGGGGCCTGAACCCAGGGCCTCACGCTTGCATGCTTTGCAAGTGCTGGGCCACTGAGCTGCACCCTCAGTCCATTTTTTTAACTTTTTGAGACAAGGTCTCGCTAAGTTACACAGACTGCCTCTGGTCTCAAACTTGCCATACTCCAGCCTCCACCTCCCGAGCCGCTGGGATTACAGGCATGCGCCACTGCACCCGGCTGCAAACAGCTTCTACCCAAACAGTGTCACATAGCTGTAGGGCAAGCATGCTGTACCTTGATTTGAGCAGAGGAGGAAGGTTAGTTTCTTCATTTTTTTTTTTTTCAGTGCTAGGAGATCAAACCCAGAGCTTCATACATATGCTAAGCAAGTGCTCTACTACTGAGCTACATCGTCAGCCCTCAGTTTTTGCCATATTTTTGCATTGACACAATCAACAGAATTAAAAGGCAACCTATGAACAGCCAAAGTACAATTGGGTTGGATGAATAATTTCTTAGAATTTGAGGGTTTAAAGGACCCTTAATGTTATCAGAAACCCCACCTGTGCAGCACTTCTGAGTACCATCTTTCTAAAGGTTCAGAGTGATTTTCACCAGAGACAGTAAAATTCCCCATTCACCTAAAGAGTTTCGGGAAATGTGATGGGGCATTTTGGGTTGTCATGTGAGTTGGAGGTATTAATGGCACTCAGAGGGCAGGGGCCAATTTTTTGTGAGAACTGCCTAAAAACAGAATGGAGGAGACTCGGGAATAATGGTAACAAGTTGAATACACATTTCTGTTTTTTTCTTCCTCCCCAAACCATTAAAACTAAAATGCAGATTATTTTCAAAATGTGCCAACTCAGGAAGATAAGAGAATGAGAGAGAAGTCCAAGCAAAAGTATTTTGAAGGTAGAAAGCAGATGGACAGATGGTAACTGACTTCACAGATCTGCTCTGGGAAAGGTGAATGTTAAGCTGGTGGTGAGAAAAGTTGTGAATTCCTTGAGTATAACTTCAGAATCTCCTAGAGACTTTGGATTTGGCAGCACTCGCTATTTATGAAACTAGGGTGATGGCTGATGCCTAAAATTAGATAACTGATGGAAAAATTGAAAAGTAGTTAGAGTACTGGACCCCTGTAACAGTGGAGTTTCTTTGCTGTGAGATGTTGAGTCAAGCATAGGTGAGGGCTGTGAGAGAGGTATTGTGCAAAATACTCCTGGGTGCTTAAACTTCCATCAGCTAGGACTCCAATTTCCACATAGAAAAACAGAAAAGGACAGTCAAGAGTATCTGACCACCTCAAGAAGAAATATCTGAAATTTCTGATATTGGTAGGTCCCCCAACTAACAACTGAGCTAGATTACCCTACAGTGAAACCAAAATTGGACAGGTCACATTCAAATGCCAGAGCTGCCACTTGATTTTTTAAATTTCTCTGTAAAAGAGCCGTAAACCAAGGAACAACAGATGATCTGATAGTAGCCTCAAATGAAAGATAGAGACCAAACAGTCAAAAACAACTAAGAAAGCTAACCCAGAGTGGGGGGTGGGGGGGAAGATTAAGCAAGGATAAGAAAGAATCAAGAAAAAAGTAGTTTATATTTCTTTCTTTTCTTTTTCCTTCCTTCTTTCTTTCCTTCCTTCCTTCCTTCCTCCCACCCCCCTCTCTTTTTTTCTTCTTTTTTCTCTCAGTATTGGAGATCTGAACCCAGGGCTTTATGCATGCTAGACAAGCACTGCACCATTGAGCTGCACTCCCAGTCCCTTGTCCCTTTTTTTGTTTTTGTTTTTTATTTTAAGATAGTGTCTTGCTTATTTGCGCAGGCTGTCTCTGGACTTGAACTCACAATCCTCCTGCTTCAGCCTCCCAAGTCACTGGGATTACAAGTGTGTGCCACAGCACCTGGCAGTAATTAGTATTTTTAGAGATGTAGAATAAAATATTTTTACTACAAAATGAAAATAGATTGCTAAGAAAGCATAACTAACAGAACAAGAAAAAGCTCTTACAAATTAATAGTGGGATAAAAAATGAATATTTCAATAGAACAGTTAGAAGATAATGTTGAAGAAAAATCTAGAAACTGGAAGAGAAAGAAAGGAGAGAGACAGGAAATGGGAGAAAAAGTAAATAAAATAGAGAAGCAGTCTAGGAAGTACAATATTTGAATAAGAGTGTTTGAAAGAGGGAACAGAAAAAAGCTAAAAATGTTTAATCAGCAAACAAAGTAGTTGAAGCACATTTTCTGGAACTGGAAAGATGAATTTCCTAACTTAAATTGACTAAGAGATGCCAACCACAATACAAGAGCATAGACCTCCATGACAGCACTGTGAAATTTTAGGACACTAGAGACAAGGAGAAGATCTTAAAGCTTGAAAAAAGGAAAACATGTCATGTACAAAGAGCTAGCTATCAGGATGGCTCTTGATTTCTCAAAAGCGATACTAGAAACTAGAAAACAATTTTGAACCCAGTGTGAAGTAGCATAAAGACACATAGCCTAGAAAAGATTGAAAAAAAATTGCCTATGCATATAGTCATTCTCAAGAAGCTTTCATGTGGTGAGACCACCCAAACAATGGAGAAAACTGAGAGGAGGAAGACAATAAAAGAAACAGGAGAGAGGAGAAGAGATTTCCAGGTGATGGTGAAGAAGTTCAATGTGGAAACTCTGCCCCAGGCTTAGAGGGTAAGCAGTCCACATCAGGATAAACCAGGAAGCTTTGAAAGAGGCTTCTTCAAAGGAGTGCCATAGCAAGAATATCTGGTATGTTTGAATATCTTGGAAGGAAACACAGACATTTGGCAGAAAACTGAGGGTTTAAATTACTGATAAGTACATAGAAAACTAAGCAAAGGGAAAACACAAAGTTGTGTAGGAAAGGAAAAATAAACATGGCTTATCTCATGACTCAGCTCTGAATGTAGTTTATGTAATTATTATAACGTGAACACTAAATACCAATAAGCAAAATCACTGCATAAACTATATTGGAATAGTAAAGGGATGAAGAGAGTGTTTGTATATATTGTGAATGACGACTGAAAGAATGAAATCTTCATCTAACATTGTGGGTAGTAAATGGAGAATGTCTAATTCTGAAAAGAAAAAGAAGTAGCATTATAAGCATGCTATTTTGAAATACAGAGATAAATCTTCCCAACAGAATTAATTTTAAAAATTGAATGTGACTACCTCCAGGGAGAGATTTCTGTTGTTCTTAATGATTTATTATTATTATTCAACTCCTTCAACTGTGCACATGTATAATTCTATTTTTTTTAAGACTGTGCCACCTCTAGTGTGTTGTTTCTGGAATGTTTAAGAAGACCTTTTAGTAGGATGCTATAAAAGAGATACAAACATCCTGAGGGTGATAAACTCATGGTTTGCAATAATAAGACTAATTCCAAAACAGTTGCTTTCCTATGAGCTATGATTTGGAGATGTTGTTTGTGAACTCAAAGATTCACTTGTTTGAAGCTTGGTCCTTAGTGTGTTAATGAGAGGTGGTGGATCTTTAACTAGTGAAGCTCAGTGGGAGATCTATGAGGTAATGGACATGTGCTGCTGGGAGAGATTGTGGCAGGTTGGTCTCTCTCTCTCTGGCTTCCTGTTTTGTAATGTAATCTCTTCCTCCCACAAGTGTTTCCACCATGACATGATGCAGCCAAGAGAATGCCATACCAGAGCTGAGCCAATGCCAGCAACACTATAAGCCAAATAAACCTTTTCTCTTTACATAAAGTTAGCCTGCTTCAAGTATTTCCTGATAGTAATGCAAAACTAAACAATATACCATGGAACTGTGGAAAAATTCTGAAACTGAAATATATCTCCAAATAATATTTACACTTGGCTATGGTTTTACTACTTGGGATGTAAAGAACAAGTCCAATCTTCCTTTATTAGCATGATTAGACTGGCACCGCTGAAAAGTACCTATATTCATGGCTTTTGGTCTCCTCATAGCCTTTTCAATTTCCTGTGATTAAATTCTACTTCTAAAGTGTGTGTGTGTGTGTGCCTGCGGATGTGCATGTGTGTGCATGTGCATGTAATGTGCTCAGAATAGAACAGAATATTCTAGTTGTGGCCTAACCATAGGATACTCATCCATTAAAGGCATAGGAATTCAGAGTCAGCCAACCTGGGTTTAAATCTCGCTTTGAATGAATCATCTAACCTTCCTGTCCTTTGGTTTCCTTGCCTATGAAATGGGGACAATGTCAGTATCTCTTTCATGGGGTTGTGAAGATTAAATGATGTGATACATACCTAGAACTTAGAATAGACTCATATATATATTAGCTATTAATCCTTCTAGAATTTTCTATTAATATTGATCAAAAACTCATTAATATTTTTGAAAGACCATTTTAGTTAATCAACAAAGCAATCAATGACCATTTCAATGACCATCATTCATCATTCAATGACCATTTATTGTGTGCCTTATCTGTGCTTGAAAGAAGGAGAGTAGGGCCATCACCTTAACTAGAGAAGTTGATGGTTTATCACCATGTTGACTTGCTGCATTAGTTGTTGTTGTTGTTAGGTGCTGTCGAGTTGGTATCTGACTCATAGCGACCCTCATAGGGTTTTCAATGGCTGACTGTTTCGGGATTGTGTTGGGAGTGGATTGCCAGGTCCTTCTCCCATTTTTGCGGTGCTGGGAATTGAACTCGGGACCTCAGAGACTGCAGCGCAGCGCTCTACCAACTGAGCTAAATCCCAGCCCTGCTGCATTAGTAAGGACATAGAATTCTTTTTTCTTTTAAATCTTTTGCTCTTTTCTTTCCCTCTTCCTAACATTCATTTTCTTTCTAGATCTTTTTCCTTTCCTTTCCTTATCCCTGGCCATTTTCTTCTCTCTACCTCCCTCCTCTTTTTACTTCAGGCAATTATTATTTTTCTAAATAATTTATAGCTTCATAGCTTACTCTATATTATTAATCACCATTTTATGTTATATGGGAATTGATGGTGTCATAGTTGGCTTTAACTAATTTGAAGTGCATTTTTATACCTAGTTTCCTTGTATATTGCAGCTGTTAGAGTGGTTCGTCTTCTTTTCTG
This sequence comes from Pedetes capensis, assembly GCA_007922755.1. Taxonomy (NCBI): domain Eukaryota; kingdom Metazoa; phylum Chordata; class Mammalia; order Rodentia; family Pedetidae; genus Pedetes; species Pedetes capensis. The sequence continues at coordinate 67,270 of VMDO01005221.1, forward strand.
GGAGTGGTATTAGGGATTGGGATCTTAAGAGAAAGTCATTCTCCAGGAAGATCCCCAGATAAAATAGGAACAAATATTCACTCCAACAGATGCACAAATCACAAAACAAAAACACAGGAAATATAAAAAAGCAAGGCAACACATCCTTTCCAGAACACCACAATTCTTTAATTACTGAATCCAAAGATACTGACATGGTTTAAATGTCTGACAAATAACTTAAAAGTCTACTTCAATGACTTCAATGATCAATGGCTTCAAAGAAAACACAAACAAGCAGAATAAAGTAAGGAAATCAACTTAGGACCTAGATCAGAAAGTCACAAATGTAGATGACAAAGTCAGCAAAATGGATGAGAAATTCAGCAAGGAAACTGAATTTTTGGGAAAAAAAAAAACAACTGTTGGAAATGAAGAACTCAATAAATCAAATTTTAAAATGCAGTGGAAACCATTACCAGTAGACTATATCAAATAGAAGATAGAATATCAGAGATGAAAGACAAATTTGAGGAAATACTACATTCAGATATTGACAAAGATAAAAAGAATAAAAGACCAAGACTACAAATTCCAAGAATTCTGGGTCATGATCAAGAGATTGAATATAAGAATCCATGGGATAGAAGAAGGAGCTGGAAAAAAAAAACTAAACTAAAGGCATAGAAAACACCTCCTAAGTCTGGGGGAAGAAATGGATATCCAACCACAAAAGGCATTTAGAATACCAAATAGACATGACCAGAAAAATTCCCCTCAACAATACATTATAATTAAAATGCCAAGACTACAGAATGAAGAAATAATATTAAAAGCTGTAAGATAAAAACACCAACTCACTTATAAAGGCAAAACCATCAGAATAACATCAGATTTCTTGGAAATCCAGGTGAGCATGGAATGATATATGTGTCAACTAGTATCATTATATTTAATAAAGTTACCATTTAAAATCATTTGACAAATAAAGACATTCCAAGCAATTCATGACCACCAAGCCAACATTGGAGAATACACTTAACATAATCCTATGCACCCAGGAGAAAGAAAGACAGTCTCAATCACAAGAATACGGTAAAGAATAAATTTCATGAGAGGAACAGATGAACTAAAGAGAACTAGGAAAGAATCTGTCATGTCTAACTAAAAATCCAGAAACCCCAAATGTAAATAAAGGCCAAAGAAAAGAATAAATATTTTATGAACCAACCAGGAAACCACCCAACAAAGTTATAAGAATCAGCAAGTCCCTCTAAAAATAACTCTAAATATAAATGGCTTTAATTCTCCAATTAAGAGATATAGTCTAGTAGATTGGATTAAAAAACAAGTTCCAACAATTTGTTGTCTACAAGATAAATATCTTACTGGCAAGGACATTAATAGACTGAATGTGAAGGATGAAAGTTGATATACCAAGCAAGTGGAGGCCAAATAAAAGGAGGGGGAGCCATCTTTATATCAGAAAAAGTACATTACATGTTAAAATTAGAAGAGATAAACATGGTCACTACATATTAATAAAGGGATGAATCAAGATATAACAATTATAAATATTTTTGCACTGAATATCAATGCACCCAATTTCATTAAAAGAAAACACTCTTGGACATGAAAGGACAGATAGGTGCAGATACAATAATAGTGGGTGACTTTAATGCCCAACTCTTGTCAATAGATAGAACATCCAGACCAAAATAAATTAACAAAGAAACTTTGAACACCACACTAGATCAAAAGTACTTAATAGGCATATGCAGACTATTCTATCCAAAAGCTACAGAATACACATTCTTCTCAGCAGCTCAAGGAACTTTCTCTAGAATAGACTACATGTTAGGCCATAATTCAAGTCTTAACAAATACAGAAAAATAAAAATAATTTCATGTATGTTATTAGACCATAATGGAATAAAACTAGAAATCAACAACAAGAGAGCCAGGCACAGTGGTGCACATCTGTAATCCCAGATGCTCAGGAGACGGAGTCAGGAAGATCACAAGTTCAAGACTGTGTAACTTAACGAGACCCTGTCTCAAAAAGTAAAAAAAAGGGCTGAGGGTGCAGCTCAGTGGTCCAGCACTTGCAGAGCATGCAAGTGCAAGGCCCTGGGTTCAACCCCCAGTACTGGAGAAAAAAAAAAAAAACCAACAGCAAGAGAAATTACAGAAACTATATAAATATATAGAAATTGAACAATACACACTTAAATGATCAATTGGTCCTTGAAGAAATCTGGGAAAAAGTGAAAAAATTCTTAGAATCAAATGAAAATGAAAAACAACCTACCAGAACCTTTGGGATACAGCTAAGGCAGTTCTAAGAGGGAAGTTTATAGCTATGAGTGCCTACATTAAAAAATCAGATAAGACTCAAATAAATAACTTAATGTTGCACCTCAAGGTCTTAGAAAAATAAGAACAAGCAAAACTCCAAATTAGTAAGTAAAAAGAAATAATAAAAACCAGAGCAAAAATGAAATGGAGACTAAAAGAACAATAAAAATAATTGATGAGGGAAATACCAGCAAGATGGCTGACAGATAACACACACCTTCTGTCCCAGAGTAAAGGGAAGCCTTGATTAGGGATTTAGAACTCACATTGAATAGATAGAAACAGTGATTATTTAGATTGGGAGATAGAGGATGAAACCGGATGAACACTGAAATCGAGCATGTGGCTTCGGAGGAGCTACACAGAGGTCAGCAACGAGACCGACATACCAACATTCCGCCATTTCGCCATCACGCAGATGGCGGGATAGAATCCTGGAGACTCAGAGGGGACTTCGTACACACACCCACGGGAGCTGGACCCAACACAAATTGCAACCTTGACATCACACTGTCACCCTGCCCGTGGGACACAAATTACAAGTTTCGGGTGAGTCAGTTTGAGGTGACACATGGAATTGCCATCTTTAGAGGCATAAGTCCCGCAGCCTGAGACGCTGGGCTGTTGTAGGTCCCTCACACAAGAAAATAGGGATCAGATCCACGAGAGCAGATACGTGAGGGTACAGGGAGTTAATTGTGGAGGGAACTGGAAAACTGGTGCCAGCCGTACGCATCCCCCAGAGCTGAAACGTGGCCTCCTCCCTCCTGTTGGTGGGACAGTGGTGCAGACGCAATCTCCACAGACATACGGGTACACATACACCTGTATCCCAGACACACGAGAGGGGATCTTAAGTCATCCCACTGCATTGTGGAGAAAGGTGGGGTCTGCGAAGGCCACTGAGTCCCATGCGGACAGAGTGCTCCTTTTTGGCAGAGCCTAGCGGCACAATTGGACACAATAAGAACAGTTTTGAGCACAATTGCCATGCACGGACAGACCTGCTACAGATTCCTTCCGGGGGGGTTGGATATCATCCCGCCCACAAGAGGATTTGGTCCTCCCAAGTGGTCTCCCAAGTGGGCGGAAAGCCCTGCAATAAAAAAAATCCATGATAGCAGCCATATTCCCTCCATGCTATAGGCTTTGGGCCGGAAATCTCTGATTTGGGGAATTGGCACCTGAACTACATGGGACAGGGAGAACTCCAGGGAGGACCTCACAGGTTCCACTGCCTCTCAAACAATACAACAGACACAGAATATTTCATGGAACCATCTCTTTGGGCATTCAGTGTCCCACTTAAACCCAGGACATTGTGGGGCAATCACCATTTTCTATGTAATCGGCAAAATCTCTATAGACTAAGACAGAGTGCTCCTGCAGATTGTGTGAAGACACTGCCATCCTGAGTTCTGGAGCGAGCATTGCTTCCTGCAGTATCAACTTCACCCAGTGGAACTGGGTGTCCACAGTGCAGATTCCACCTGCAAGAACATACAAGGGGTTTTTGTTTTGTATTGTTTTGTTTTTTCTTTTCTTTTTGTATGGGGATTTGAATCCAGGGTCTTGAGCCTGCTTGCTTTGTAGGTGCTGGACCGCTGCGCTGCGCCCCCAGCCCATATTTTTACTTTTTGAGACAGGGGCTTGCTGGGTTGCACAAACTGCCTCTGATCTCGGGCTTGTGATCCTCCTGCCTCGACCCCACAAGCTGCTGGGATTGCAGGCGTGCACCACCGCACCTGACTACAAGTGTTTTTATATGTGTGTGTTAGCGTGTATGCATAGTTTTTTGGTTTTTTGTTTTGTTTTGTTTTTGGTTTTGGTCTTTGTTGTTTTTGTATGGGGTTTGAAACAAGGGTCTTGCGCCTGCTTACTTTGTAGGTGCTGGAACACCGCACTGCACCCCCAGCCCATATTTTTTACTTTTTTTTTTTAATATATTTTTTACTCTTTGAGACAGGGTCTTACTGGGTTGCACAGGCTGCCTGTGATCTCGGGCTTGTGGTCCTCCTGCCTCCACCCCCCAAGCTGCTGGGATTGCAGGCGTACACCACCACACCTGACTACAAGTGCTTTCATATGTGTGTGAGAGTCTGTATGTGTGAGTTTTTTTTTCTTTTTCACTTCTATTTTCCTTTCTTGTTTTACTCTCTTCCCTTTTTCTATTCTCCTTCTCTTTTTCTTAAGCTATATATGTGTCTTTGTATTATTTTACCCTTAAGTCTTAACCTTAATTTTAATTTTGACAGTTATTTCTATTAACCTCTGTCCTCTACCTCCTCTTTCCTCCTCTTCTGTCACCAGATCCCCCCATTTCTCACCCTACAGAAGAGAAACAAAATCTATTGCTTCCCTATCCCTTAGCCCCTTTGGAGTTGGGCTGGTGCACTAAAGAGAGAATCACACAAACCAAAAAGCCGAGAATATACCCAGTTTATAAGCTCAAATAAGCACCAGAGATTCGGCACCACACAATCTCAAAGGAATAACAGAAGAAGAAATTCTGTGCACTCAGGAGAGACAAATTCGACTTCCCAGAACATATTATGGGCAAACAAAGTAAACCTTCAAATAACACTAAGGGGCAGGATGGATCTGAAGGCCCCACAGAACAAAGCCCCCCAACAACTCCAAGGACTCTCAATTCTTAGAGATCTTTGATTCAGAATTCAGAGTCATGGTTATAAACATGCTAAGAGAAATTAAAATGAATACTAAAAGCACCCTGGAAATCCTTGGAAAGAAGGTATCTCACTTGGAAGCTGTTCTATCATCCCAGTTAGAAATGATAAGGAAAAACCAAGCAACTCTCTTTGAAATTTAATCCAAGTTAACTGAATTGAACTCGGCTAAAGAATCCTTTTCATCAAGACTGGATGAATCTGAGCTGAGGATTTCCAATTCTGAAGATGCCATAAATGAACTTAAATACAAACAGTCAGAAATGGAATCAATGATAAAGGTATTAAAAAAAGATTTCCAGGAGAACTCAGATAGAATGAAAAAATGAAACTTAAGAATTCAGGGCATCCCTGAAGGAGAAGAAAGATCCACTGGAGGCCTTCAAAATCTAGTAAAGGATATCCTCAAGGAAAACTTCCCAAAGATAGTACAGGAAATGGATATATACACCACTGAGACATTCAGGACTCCTTTGAAGGCAGACTTAAGTAGATCATCCTCAAGACATGTCATCACTCATATGCTGTCATTAGAGACCAGGGAAGCTATCCTGCAAGCAGCAAGACAGAAACCCCTTATTATTTATAAAGCAAAACCTATTAAAATTACTGCAGCCTTCTCCATATCAACATTGAAAGCTAGAAAGGAATGAACACAGGTGATTCAAATCCAAAAAAAAAAAAAAAACAAACACTCCAGCCAAGACTAATATATCCAGCAAAATTATCTTTAAAAATACATGAGGAGTATAAGACATTTAATGACATTGATGATTTTAAACGATATGCAACCACCAACCCAGCACTGGAGAGGATTGTAAATCAACTACCACATCCAGGAGAGTTAAGACAACCCTATAAAGGAAAACAAAGAACTGGTTAGCTGAAATGAGTGCAACCCAAGAAAGGACCAAAGCAAACATGATTCATAAATCAGTAACAGGTAATGATTGGATATATAACAATAAATGCTACTCAAAAATCACTATTAATGTAAATGGTCTTAACTCGCCAATTAAGAGACAGAGACTGGCTAATTGGATGAAAAAATACAAACCATCCATATGTGGTATTCAAGAAACTCATCTAACTCACAAAGACTGGAATAAACAGAGAGTTAAGGGCTGGAAAAATGTATACCTAGCAGGGGGGAACAAAAGAAAGCAGGTGTTGCAATACTAATTTCAGATAGATTAAATTTTATTCCAAAACTAATTAGAAGAGACAAAGAAGGACATTACATTTTAATACAAGGAACAATCTATCAAGAATCAATAATGCTCCTTAATATTTATGCCCCAAACAGGGGGCACCTAGATTTATAAGACAAACTTTATGGAATATAAAGAACTTTATTGGACCAGAATCAATAATTATGGGAGACTTCAATACCCCACTTTTATCAAGAGAAAGGTCATCAAAACGAAAACAGAGAAACGTCAAATCTAATCTCCATCCTAAACTGGTTGGATCTCACAGATATATACAGAATATTTCATCCACATAATGAGGAATACACATTCTTTTCAGCTTGACATGGAACGTTTTCTAAGATAGATCATATGCTAGTCCATAAGAACTCCCTCAACAAATACAAAAAAGTAGAAATTATCCCCTGTTCCTTATCAGATCACAATGGGATAAAATTGGAGCTCAAGAGCAAGAATAATTCTAGAAACTTTACAAACTCATGGAGACTGAATAATACACTGCTGAATGACCCATGGATTATTGATGAAATCAAATTGGAATTTAAAAAATTCCTACAATCAAATGATGATGAAAACACATCATACCAAAACATATGGGATACAGCAAAGGCAGTTTTAAGAGGGAACTTTATAGCATTAAGTGCCTTCATCAATAAAATAAAGGAGAGACAAATAAATGACCTAATGATGCATCTTAAGACACTAGAAAACCAACAAAAAGTCAAGCCTAAAAGGAACACCCAAAAGGAAATTACAAAAATAAAGGGAGAAATATCTCAATTAGATTCCAAAGAGATAATTCAAAATATTAATAAGACTAAGAGCTGGTTCTTTGAAAAGATTAATAAAATAGACACCCCTCTGGCTAACCTCATTAAAAAGAAAAAGGAAAAATCCAACATAGCATGGATTATGAAAGACAACGGATCCATAACCACTGACTTCAACAAAATACAGAAAATTGTCAGGGGTTACTATGAGAGACTGTATTCCTAAAAATATGCAAATGTAGAAGAAATGGACAAATTTATTAACATGTGTGACCTACCAAAGCTAACCCCAGAAGACATAACTGACTTAAACAAGCCCATTACATATACAGAACTAGAAAAGGTAATTAAAAGTCTCCCAACAAAGAAGAGCCCAGGTGCTGATGGATTCACGGCAGAATTTTACCAAACTTTTAAAGAAGAGATAATACCTGTCTTCCTCAAATTATCCCAAAAAATAGAAAAGGAGGGAACACTCCCAAATTCATTCTATGAAGCTACCATCACCCTGATACCTAAACCAGGAAAAGATTCATCTAAGATAGAGAATTATAGACCCATCTCCCTTATGAATCTAGATGCAAAAATATTTAGTAAAATTCTGGCAAACAGAATTCAGCAGAATATAAAAAAGATTATCCACCATGACCAAGTGGGATTTATACCACAGATGCAAGGCTGGTTTAACATATGGAAATCAATTAATGTAATCCGGCATATCAAGAAACTGGCAAACAAAAAACACACGATTATCTCAATTGATGCTGAAAAAGCCTTCGACAAAGTTCAACACCTTTTCATGATAAAAACACTGGAGAAGATAGGTATAACAGGCAAATACCTTAATTTCATAAAAGCCATTTATGACAAACCTACAGCCAACATTATATTAAATGGAGAAAAACTGAAACCATTTCCTCTTAGATCTGGAACAAGACAAGGATGTCCTCTCTCTCCTATTCTACTTAACATAGTAATTGAAGTCCTGGCCAAGGCAATCAGACAAGAGAAAGAAATCAAAGAGATACAGATTGGCAAGGAAGAGGTCAAATGATCCTTATTTGCAGATGATATGATCTTGTACCTGAAAGACCCCAAAACCTCAACCAGAAAACTTCTGGATCTAATTAACTCCTTCAGCAAAGTCACAGGCTACACAATTAACACCCAAAAATCAATAGCTTTACTTTACACCAATTCCAAACAAGAAGAGAAGGACATTTCAGGAAAATACCATTCATGATAGCCCACCAGAAAATTAAATACCTTGCAATCAATCTAACCAAAGACCCTTCAGATCTCTACAAGGCAAATTTCAAAACATTAAAGAAAGAAATAGCAGAGGACACTGATAAATGGAAAGACCTCCCATGCTCCTGGATAGGGAAAATTAATATAGTAAAAATAGCTATCCTGCAAAAGCAATCTATAGATTCAATGCAATACCCATTAAAATTCCACCGACTGACTTTACAGAAATAGAAAAAATGATTCAAAAATTCATATGGAACCACAAAAGACCACAAAAGACAAAAATAGGCCTGAAGTCATCTGGAACAGAATAGAAGACCCAGATATACCTCAACACACCTATAGCCACCTTATTTTTGACAAAGGAACAAAGCAAGTAAACTGGAAAAAGGACAGCCTTTTCAATAAATGGTGCTGGGAAACATGGTCATCCACATGCAGAAAAATGAAAGCTGACCCACATCTCTCAATATACACGAGAGTTAACTCAAAATGGATAAAAGATCTCAACATAAAACCAGAAACTTTAAAACTTATAGAAGGCAAGATAGGCAATACACTCCATCATATAGGAAAGGATTTCCTTAATAGGACCCCAATTGCTCAAGAAATTGCAACAAGAATAGATAAATGGGATCACATGAAATTAAAAAGCTTCTGCACAGCAAAAGAAACAATCAACAGAGTCAAGGAAACCCCCACAGAATGGGAAAAAAATCTTTGCATTTTATACATCAGATAAAGGTCTAATTACTAGAATTTATAAAGAACTCAAGAAAAAAACTCCCAAAAAACAACCCAATACACAAATGGGCAAAGGAACTGAGTAGACAGTTCTCAAATGAAGAGGTCCATAAAGCCATGAAACACATGAAAAAGTGCGCAATATCCCTAGCCATTAGGGAAATGCAAATCAAAACAACGCTGAGATTTCACCTTACACCAGTAAGAATGGCCAAGATCAATAAAACAAACAACACCAAATGCTGGCGAGGTTGCGGGGAAAAGGGAATACTCTTACATTGTTGGTGGAGCTGTAAATTGGTCCAGCCACTGTGGAAATCAATATGGAGGTACCTCAAAAAACTAACAATAGTCTACCATATGACCT